>LKTO01000714.1:0-22766 GCA_001399465.1 Hymenoscyphus scutula
TAGCTCTACTAAAAATAATAAACATCTTTCTAGTATTCTATATCTTACTTCTTAAACTAGTACTACTAGAAGTACTACTAGCTCTACTTATAGAGATCTAGCTAGTTAACCTAAATACTAAGTATAAGGTTAAGAAGATTCTTAACTATAGACTTATTAGAGGTAAGATTAAATATTTAATTAAATAGTTAGATTATCTATATTTAGAGAATACTTAGAAACTAAAAGAGAATATTAGCTAGTACTCGGTAGAACTTAAGGAGTTCTATTCTTAAAACCTAAGTCTGCCTATAGCGCGTGGTTAGTAGGAAAAGCTTTAAAGAAACCAGGGTCGAGACCTAGGTCGGGAATTAGGTCGGATGTAGTAGGGTTATAGAGGGTAGCTAGCTAGGCGGTCTCTACCTCTTACTTCTCCCTCTCCTCCTGTTCCTTCTGTTAATTCTTTTCATCCTTCTCCTCCGCCTCCCTCGCCTCTAACTCGGCTATAGAATTCAGTCCTAAACGAATCAAGCGCTGTTCTTTCTTGTCGAGTTAGCGTTATAACCTCTGTAAATAGAGAACTGTGGCAGCGGCCTCCTGTTAGGACTGCTAGGCTTTCTCCTCTTTATCTCTTAACCTTTACTATTACTAGTCGATCGAAGACTAATCTAAAAGTGAGGGTATTCGGTTCTGTGATTTAACATTACACGATTTCTTTTAACAAGTACACTTAGAGTATTTGTTAGCCTCAGGGGTTATTAATAGTACTATATACTTATAGCTAGAACGTTTACATCAAGTATAGAGTAATATTTCTTCTCTAGATTAGTTAATACGTTTAGTAAGTTTAATCTAACGTTTATGTTCTATAGTATAGGTGGTGTTTATATTAAAAGAAGGAAAGCTAATAACCTTCTAACGTTATTTTCTTAGGTCGTACTTAAGTATAGAGATACGCTAGGCTAAGAAGAGGATAGTATTACGAATTATAGACATATATATAACTAGTAAAGACTAGGCGGCGTCCTAACAGGTTAAGTACTATTATATACTCTTATAGTATCAAGGGATCGGTTAGGTTAGCTAAGCAATCCAAGGATTTCATTATATCTCTATCACGTGACGTGCGACACAGCCGACGTGTCGACCATGTCAACTATGGCTAAACGGTCGACTATGGCGGCCACAAGCAGGAAGGTTCTATATAAGACTAGCACGTCTGCTATTAGATAGAAGCTTCGTGCTCAACCTCATATTACATTGTTATCACTACCTTGACAGCTTTATAGTTTCGTGACGAGTTTACCTTCGAGTAAACACCTAGTCCGCGATTGAACCTCTTTATAAGAACAAACTCTAGCGATACTCAGTTACCTTAGTTAGTTAGTTTAAGAATCGTTACAGGTATCTTAAGACTAAGAATAGCTTCTAAAGTTACCTTAATAGATGTAGCTATATTAAATCTAGCGCTTATTATATATAATTCTAAAGCTAAGATACTCTATATAACTCTCTTATACTTAATAGAAGACTAGTATAGAATATTAGTATTCTCTACTTCGTCTACTAGTATAAGAATATAGCTAATTTAAGAGGTGAAATCCTTATTATTAGTAAAGAAGAAGTTAGTAAATATAACTAACTTAAGAGTATTCTTATCTAGCTTAATAAATTTAAGGCCTTGATTAAGGTTATTAATTTACTATTAAATTCGCTTAATTAAGGAGTGTAATATCCTAGCTTTAAGGTTTAAGCTTCTAGGTAGTAAAGGAGAGGTCAAAAGCGGCTTCTAGTTACAAGACTGTCGCTAGGTAGGCTTCGCGCGCTCGCTAGGCTATATACTAGTTCTTAATTAAGACTCTCTAGCGAACGTTGCCTCGAGAGCTAACTAGGTCCGCTAGTAAAGTACTTACTAGCTTTAAGTATCTAGTATAGCCTTTCTAGGTTAAGAGTATTAAGCTATCTAGTTAAAGTATAACTTTACTACTATTAAACTTAAGCGAGTATTTATAAGTAAGTTACTCTCTAGGTTTTAAGGTAAACTTAGCCTTCTTTAATTCTCTCTCTTTAGCTATAGTAAAGTCTAGGTTTACTAGTATTAGAGTATTATTAGTCTAAAGACTAACGACTCTAAATTACTCTTAATTACTAATAGAGAGTAGATAGAGGTTATATATAGATTAAGACATATATAGCTTATCTAGATAGTATTTATAGTATATACTAAACTAGTAGTTTCTAGCTTTAGATACGCTATAGAGTAGTTTTATAACTTTAAGGTAAATTCTACTCTACTAGATAACTTCTAGTAGTAGATGTATATAGAACTCGCGGTTAAGCTTTATAGTTAACTAGGTATATATCTAGGTAATATCTCTAAGGTAGATATTTAACTTAGAATATATAGTAGTAATAGTAAGTATAATTTACTAGCTAACTCTTTAAATTATAGATAATTAAGTTAGAACTTAAGACTTATTTTTATCGTTATATACCTAGATAATAAGCCTTAATTTCTTATATATCTTTTCTATACTCTCGTTCTTAATACTATCTATAAATCTTAAGTTAAATATTCTAGCGCCTTCTAGAAGTTCGTATAGCTAGATGTATTTAAAAATATTACGTTTAATTAGTCTATTAACCTTCTATATCTAGAAGTACTTAAATTAACTAGAGGTAGAGGTAGTAGCGTCTTTAGCGAGATAGACGTTAATATTTAAGGTACTTAGTTACTTTCGTAGTCTCTCTAGGCTACGCTTTAGAGGCTAGCTATAGGTTTACTCCTATAGCTAGTTCTAAGCCTTTAGTAGTCTACCTAGGCCGCGCCTTAGTTAGAAAACTTTAGGTAGCGTAGCTAGCTAGAATGCCTCGTCGTCTTCGAGTTTCTAGGTAGCTAGTAGCTTCTAGAGATCTAGATCTATAAGGTAGAGTTTTACTACTATAGAGCGAAATCTTATAGGTCTACTTAGAAGCTTAATAATATATTCCTTATTTTCTATTCTAATAAGTATAAATAGACTAGTCTACTTTCTAGGTTTACGCTATATAAGTATATCTAAATTAAGAGATAGGTCTTTAAGAAGGCTATTTATAGGTCTATTATATTAATTAAGAGTATCGTTAACTTAACGCTTTACTTAGAGTTTATATAGTTCTTCTATAGCCTTCTTAAGTATATCTAAGCGCTAGCTAATAGAGAGCGAGAGAGTGTTAAACTTAGCTATACGTAGGTAGGCGCTAAATATAAGTAGAGTAGAGACAAGGCTGTTAGGTTCTACTATATTATTAATTACCTTAAAAGCTATTTAGAGAGCTATATCTTTAGTAAGGTTAGGTAGCTCCTTAGTTATAATTAAGTATACTCTTCTAAGTAGACTATAGTAGCGTTCTATCTTTCTAATTAAGTTATAGGCTTCTATAGATATAACCTTAGTATAAATTTCTATAGAACCTATAAATTACTTAAATTCCTTACTTATAAAGTTCTTACTAGTATTATAAGTAATTAAATCTAGAGGTCTAAGATAGATAGTAATCTAGTACTCTTATAGCTTTTTCTAGATATACTTAACTAAGATCTAGCGTAGCTATTTACTAGCTTAGAAGCGAGTATATTTATCTATAATATATAATAGAGGTTAGCTGTTAATATATATAATATTAACGTAGATATTATAATTAAATTCAACGTTATTATAAAGAGTAAAGCAGAAGTAGCTAGGGGATTTTCTATACTTCTAGTAGTAGTAGTAGTACCCGTTTAGGTGCTTGAGTATACCTAGGTTAACATCGTAGCCGGCGCGCTCTAGTAGAAGCTAGAGGCAGCCGATAGATAGATGTCTAAAGCGCCTATAAAGTTAGCGAATCTTAGTCTCTATTAGTTAGCTTAGGGACTTCTATAGGAAGAAGTATAAAGACTCTCTCTAAACTAGAAAGAGGTGTCCGAAGCGCTATACTACTAACACTTCGCCTTCTAGAGTAATAAGTATATTTTTAAGATTATTAAAGTAGACTTCTAGCTTGTCTATATCTACTAAGTAAAGTAGAAAGAGAGTATCTATCTAAAGTATATAGAATTCAACTAGGCTAATAGGTGAATTAATATATATAGAGCCTAGTAATACTACTATACTAATACTATTAGAGCTTGTAGTAAGTACTTTAAATTAAACTATAGAGGCTGTCTATATATAAAAAGAATCGATTATTCTTTCTAATATCGAGTCCTTACTAGCTTATATATCTAGTCTATATATTCTAGAGAGTTCTACTAAGAGTACTCTCGAAGGTTCTATTAAGTTAATATATTAATAAGTAAGGTTATATAAATATGTTACTAGAGTACTCTAAGACTTACTCTATAGATATAACCCTTAATATTACCTCTCTCTCTACTTTTAAAGGTAGATATTCTCTTCTCTAGTAAAAAACTCCTTAGTAAATCATCTATTCTTTAATATTACCTTAGCTTTTACTATTACTATTACTTTAGTATTTATTAACAGGCTATATAAAATCTATATACTAATTACTATTCTATAAATAAGTATTCTAATACCTCTCTAGGCCTAGTTCTTATTCTAATAGAGTATAAAGTATCTAATTCCTGTCGACCTATAAATAAGTATTCTAATACCTCTCTAGACCTAGTCCTTATTTCGATAGAGTATAAAGTGTCTAATTCCTACCGGCCTATTAAGAAGTATTCTAATACCTCTCTAGACCTAGTATATACTCTATCTAACTTTATAGTCTATAGCTATCTCTTTTCCTTTAAGCTAGTACTCGAGGTCTAAGTACTCTATATAGTATTATAATATCTCTCTAGGCCTATATACGCTCTGTCTATAACTATCTATAGCTACCTCTTTTGTTTAAGCTAGTACTTAAGGCTCGAGTACTCTATATAGTATTATAATATCTCTATAGGCCTAGTTCTATAAATAAGTATTATAATACCTCTCTAGGCCTAGTATTCTTATACTAGTAGAGTATAAAGCATCTAATTTCTACCGGCCTATAAATAAGTATTATAATACCTCTCTAGACTTATTATAAAGGCGCTATCTTTCTAGTATTAATCTAACACTCTACTAACTATATACTAGATACTAGTACTATAGCTATATATATAAGCCTCTCTAGTTCTATATAATTAAAGCCTGTTTAGATAACTATTACTCTTATCTAAGTAAGTATTATAATACCTCTCTAGGCTAATAGTCGTAAGGTTATCCTTCTAGTATTAGTCTAATACTCTACTAACTATATACTAGGTGCTAGTACTATAGCTATATATATAAGCCTCTTTAGTCCTATACGATTAAAGCCTGTTTAGACGATTACTTTACTTATCTACCGATTATATTATAAAGCCTCGTTAGGCTAGTCTACTAGCCTCGCTATCTATAAGAGCTTCTGTTATCTCTAGGTATTATTATGCCTCTGTAGACTTGTTCGCTAGCCTCGCCGTCTGTAAGAGCTTCCGTTATGTCTAGGTATTATTATGCCTCTACAGGCTTATCTGCTAGCCTTACCGTTCGTAAGAGCTTCTGTTCTCTTTAGGTATTATCATGCCTCTACAGGCTCGTCCGCTAGCCTTGTCGTCTATAAGAGCTTCCGTTGTCTTTAGGTATTATAAAGCCTTCGCAGGCTAGTCTGCTAGCCTCGCCGTCTACAAGAGCTTCCGTTGTCTTTAGATATTATAAAGCCTCCGCAGGCTGGTCCGCTAGCCTTGCCGTCTATAAGAGCTTCTGTTGTCTTTAGGTATTATAAAGCCTTTATAGGCTGTCTACTAGATAGAAGTAGTTCTTACTTCTATATACTCTCTCTTAAAAAATCTACCGGGTTTTAGGTCGTTTGTCTCTCTTCCTCTAGTTCTCTTATTATTTATAGGTTTCTATATATACTATTGAATAGCTAGTTAAGTTCTAGTATTATTGTAAGTAGCTCTTAAGTTCTAGTGTTATCTATAAAGGCTTATAGTTCTAGTATTATTATAAAGGCTCTTAAGTTCTAATATTATCTATAAAGGCCTATTATTCTAGTATTATCTATAAAGGCTCGTTATTCTAGTATTACTATAAAGGCTCTTAAGTTCTAGTATTTACTAAAAAGGCTCTTTAAGTTTTAAATCGATTCTAATATTAGAGCTTATAGTAAGTACTTTAAATTAAACTATAGAGGCTATCTATATATAAGAAGGATCGATTATCCTTTCTAATATCGAGTCCTTACTAGCTTATATACCTAGTCTATATATTCTAGAGAGTTCTACTAAGAGTACTCTCGAAGGTTCTATTAAGTTAATATATTAATAAGCGAGGTCACGTGAATGCGTCGCTAGAGTACTCTAAGACTTACTCTATAAGTGTAACTCTTAATAAATACTAAATTTAATAGTTACTTTATACTCTATAGCTATAGTAATTAGAGTATTCTAAATTAATTTATATACTAAGTATTAGTTATATTCTATAGTTAACTTTAAGGCTATATCTATATCGATTATAATACTAAACTAGTAGCTTAAGTTATAGCGTTTAGCTTCTATAGCTATTAGAGTCTTAATTTCCTTATCTTTAATAGATATAGTAGGTAGTAAGCTTATAAAGATATAAAAACAGGCTACTTTAGAGAGCTTAGAAGTAATAATTATAGCGCTTAAAGTATTAATTTAGCTAAGCGAAGTTATAAAGCTCTCGCTCTTACTCTCTTTAAGCTTAGAGGTATTTAAGAGCTCTTCTTTATTATCTTTAAGAATAATAGCTTAAAATGCTTTATTATAGAAGTTAAACTATTCTTCTTTATACTTAAGAACGTACTATCTAAATGACCTTTTAAAGGCGGGTTTATTAAATTCTTCTCTAAGCTTATTCTAATATCTTAACTTAAAGCGATCTCTTACCTAGTTACGCTTATACTTAGAGTAGTTTATTAACTAGTAGCCTTACTTCTTATAGATAAAGTATTACTTCTTGTTCTTATAGTAGTTGCTTCTATAATAGCCGCGGCTCTAGCTTATATATGAATTACTACGTAAGGATTAGAACCTGCGGTCTATTATATAGGTTATTACTAGGCTAGTAGTAGTAGTACTATAGAAATACTCGTAGGCGGTAATTAACGTCTTAAGAGTACTAATAGTAGCTGACAGTTAAGAAGAGAGTAAAGAGGAGGAGTATACTATCTAGTACTTAGAAGTATCCTAGCAAGTAATTATAAGCTTATTTAAGAGAAAGGAGTTAGTCTAGAGGTCCTAGGTAAGTCTATAGCGGAGTACTTAGAGCCTAGCTACTAGGAGTTAAAAGGACTAAGTAGTCGTCTTATCCGAGTTCTAGGATTTAACAAGGTTAAGACTTAGGTTATTCTATTCTATAAGCGCGGCTCGCTTATAGCTTACGTCTTTAAAGTAGTTCTAAATAGTATAGTAGAGGTCTTAAAAAGGTAGGTTAGTAGTAGTAAGAGTTATATAGTAAAAGTCTAAAGCTAGCCTCTTAAGTATAATAGGTAGAGCTTTTATATAGGCTGCCTTAGATACGTTACACCTAATGTAGACATTAAAGAGTATTATAACTTTAAGTCTAAAGTTATCGCTAGTATCTCTATACTTTATATTATTCGTATAGGTCTTCGCTAAGTTTATTAATTCTCGTCTATACTCTAGTTTTACTTATAATTAAGTAAGAGTTAGCTACTATAGTTATATAGAAGATACGAGAGATACTAGAGATATAGGTAGTAGAGGAGGTAAAGAGGTAATAGTACTACCTTACTAGGCCTGAAATAGATTTACGCTCGCTTAAAGTTATTAGAACTAGTAGAAGGTAGAAAGGTTTATACGTTGATTTAGCTATACTGTTCCTAGTAAGGTTCTATATACTTAAATGCCTTATAGTTATTATACTATATTAGTCTCTAGAGAGGTAGAGTCTAGAGAGTTTAAGATACCTTAAGGTTAAGAAGATAGTTAAGTTACTTATAAAATGTCTTAAGTAGTACTTTAAGAGGTGATTTAAGTTAGTAATTAAGTAGATAGTTAAGTAGGTAATTAAGTAGAAAGTTAAGTAGATAGTTAAGAAGGAGAAGTACTTTAAGGTTAAAGAGAGTTACTATATTAAAAAGAGAGGTTATATATTATCTTATATTAATAGTTAAACCTTATTAAATTCGTGTCTCTACTCTTTCTAATAGCTAGTATTTCCTTATCTATCTATTTAACTAGGTCGACCTTCTTAAGAGTATTAATAAGAGCTATAGCTATATATACCTTTTTACTATCTATCTTAATCTATATACCTCTTCGACGAAGTACCTTATATAGCTTAATAACCTAGGACTTGTTTACTATTATAAAGTAGTCTTTGTTCTAGCCTTTAAAGTCCTCTTAAAAGGTAGCCTAAAGTACTTTATCGTCGTCTAATATTTACTTGTATTTGTTAATATATTTAGTAATAAACTTCGTAAGGTCCTCCTTACTAAGCTCTCTTAGTAGCTCTATTAGTTCGGCTATATTGTTATTAAGTAAGGTAAGATAGTAGGTAGTAAGGTATAAGAAGTAGAGTATAAGAAAGCCTTATATTCTAGCTATTTCGAGAGAGATAGAGAGTTAAAAGTCTTAGATTCTAGTTCTTCTAAAGTTCGAGAGGTGAATCCGCTAAGTCCGCTAAATCTACTAAGTACTATAAGAGTATAAATAAGATTATAGATAAGAGTATAGATAAGAGTATAGTACTAGCGAAAGTAGATAGAGGCTGTCTATAGAGTAGTTCTTAAAGAGCTTAATAAAGAGATTAAGACCTTAAGGTATATTAAGAGGGTCAGTTTAATAAGAGAGAGGTTTATAATATAGAGAAAGTAGTACTAGCTCGACCGAGTCGCTGTTACTAGTAGGAATCTAAATCTCTTTATCTTAAAGGTCTTAAGAGAGTTTATAAAGAGGTTAATAGTTATCTATTCTTTATAATTCTAGTATCTTATAAGAGCGATTAGAGAAGGCCTTATAAGCGTAACGAGATACTTTTTATAGTAGTAAAGTACGATTCTATACTCTAAGAGAGAGACTTTACTCTTTAAGTTATAATACTACTATACTATATTAATATATACTATAATCTAAGAAGAGGTAGAGATAGTTAATAGGTATATCTAATCTATACACGCTTACTAATTAGTGTTAGTACAACCTAGTTATTATAAAAGGTAATATATAAATATAATCTCTATTTATATTCATTTATATATAAAGAGTAAAGGTAAAGAGAGATAGTACTCTATAAGCTTAAGTATATAAGTAGTAAGCTACTTATATAACCTAAAGTATATAGATCTACTAGGCTCTTATATAAGGTGCTATTTACTAGAATTATATACTAATACTAATAAAAACAACGATTAATAATTAATTAGCTCGAGTATTAACCTTGAAAATTAAAGGCCTATATAAGAAACTTATAGAGAACTAATAGTTTATAGTAGAGCGTAATATATACTACTATAATAAGCGATATAGTTAGAAGCTAACGCTAAAAGAAGAGAATAAAGTCTACTTATAGCGAAAAAATATTAATATAAAGAGACTAAGTAAGAAACTAGACTATATATATATTAGACCGTTTAAAATTAAATAAGGAAAAGAATCTTTAAATTATAAACTAGCTCTACTAAAAATAATAAACATCTTTCTAGTATTCTATATCTCTCTACTTAAACTAGTACTACTAGAAGTACTACTAGCTCTACTTATAGAGATCTAGCTAGTTAACCTAAATACTAAGTATAAGGTTAAGAAGATTCTTAACTATAAACTTATTAGAGGTAAGATTAAGTATTTAATTAAATAGTTAGATTATCTATATTTAGAGAATACTTAGAAACTAAAAGAGAATATTAGCTAGTACTTAGTAGAACTTAAGAAGTTTTATTTTTAAAACCTAAGTCTGTCTATAGCGTATAGTTAGTAGAATAAGCCTTGAAGAAAGTAGAATTAAGACTAAATTCTAGAGAAGTATTAGTAGAGAAAGTATTAGTATAAGAGAGTATACGATTATCTAGAAAAACATCTATAGCTAGAGTAGTAACCTTAGCCTTAACTCTTTTCTTCTCTAGTTCTATCTTCTCGCGTTCTTTCTTTTTAGTAGTATCTAACTTATCTAGAGAGTTAAGACTAGCTACTATTATTCTCTATCTACGCTTATAGAGCGTATGTTTTTATTTCTTTAAACGACGAATATAAGATATAGTCTTAGCTATAATTATATAACCCTTCTCTTCTTTATTATCTAGTTACTTAATCTAGAAATCGACGCTATTCTACTTACTTATAGCTAGTATATAGTTAATAACCTAAATGTTATAAGACTTATTTATAGAAGAATATTAACTATATTAGAATAATTTTAGATCTCTAGAGTAAATATAGCCTTTAGCTTTATTAGTATTCTTATATCGAGAATATAGAGCTATCTTCTTTCTAGTTAGATTAATTATATAGTCTAAAGCTTTATAATTAGTATATCTTATAGAATAAGAGATAGTTATAGTAGAAGAGAGAGAGAGTCGGCGACTCTCTAACGATATTTCTTAGGTTATACTTAAGTATAGAGATATACTAGACTAAGAAGAGTATAGTATTATAAATTATATATATATATAACTAGTAAAGACTAGATAGTATTCTAATAGATTAAGTACTATTATATACTCTTATAGTATCTTAAGGATTATTTAGGCTAGCTAAGCGATCTAAGGATTTTATTAGTTATAAATCACGTGATATAGACAACGATTACTAGACGACGCGACCGGTCTACTAGTCTAGTAGCGACGAGGCGACTAGGCTAGTAGGCTAGTATCGTAAGAACGAAGGTTCTATATAAGACTAGTACGTCTACTATTAGATAGAAGCTTTATACTTAACTTAATATTATATTATTATTACTATCTTAATAGCTTTATAGTTAAGTAATAAGTTTACTCTTAAGTAAATACTTATTCGCGATTAAATCTATTTATAAGTAATAAACTCTAGCGATACTTAGTTACCTTAGTTAGTTAGTTTAAGAATCGTTATAGATATATCGAATAATAGTTAAGAAACTAGAAGTTAAAAGTCGAAGAGTTTAAAATTTCGAATATATAATCTTATCTAAAAAGAGATAGACTAATAAAAGAGGTAATTCTAGAACTAAAAATAGACTAACCTTAAGCTTATAATCTATAAGAGAAATCGGTTCTATACTATATATAGAGTATATAAAGATAGTAGAAGTAGAATAGTTAGATAACTATTAAGTATATTAAGAATTAAAAGAGTAAGAATTTAACTTATAAAAATAACTTATTTAATTAACTTATTTCTCTTTCTAACTATAAGAATAGTAAAGATCTATATATACTTTTTAGAGAGATTCTAGTAGATTCTATAGATTATAAATATAATAGAAGTAATATAGTTTACTATCGAGTAGTCTATATTATCGAGTAGTCTACTTTAAAACTTATATAAAAAATATCTATATTTAACTATATACTTTATATATTTATAAATAAAAATATCTAAAATTAAAATTTTAGTTTTATTAATATATTATTTAAAAAAGAAAAAATAGTTAATAATTATAGAGGTCTTTTAAAGCGAATTATTAGTTGAAGCTTATAAAGATTTAAAATTAATATTATTATAATCTTAAAACCTTATTTCTTTAATAATATTTTAATCTTAAATAAATATATTTATAAATATATAAGATATATAGTTATATATAGACGTTTTTTATATAAGTTTTAAAGTAAGCTACTCGGTAATATAGACTACTTAATAGTAAACTATATTACTTATAAATTAAATAGAGATACTAGAATATTCTAGATTATATAACTAAATCTTCTAGAATTAGATAAGAATAGACTAAGGTTTAAACTAAAAGTCTATTACTAAGTAAGATAATTATTATCTAAATAAAATAAGTAATTCTCTATATTACTAATATATATAATTATAGCTAATTTATTATAGTATTAAATAATAAAGTTATATTATAAAAAGTAATAAAGCTATCTAGAAGGTCTCTCTTAAGCTTCTAGAACGCTACTCGACTCTACTCGAGGCTACTAAGTTAGTTTATCTCGATTTAGTCTATACTACTCTAGAGTTTTAGAGTAGAGTAGAGTAGTACTTAAAATTTCTTAGTAGAGTAGAGTAGAACTTACTACTCTACTCTACTCTACTTATTTAATATACTAAATAGTTTAATATAGATATTAATAAAAGATAAATATATAAAAAGATTTAAGAGGTTTTAATTTACTTTAGTAGTTTTCTTTAAGAGTTTTTTATAAATAGTATTACTTTAAAGTTATAGTTTTAATCTCAAGCTATAAATTACAGGCTTGTCTAAAATAGAATTATAAGATCTTATATCTCGATATAGAGGTTAAACTATCGAGTTATAATTTTAAGTTAAAAGAAAGTATATAATGAATTCGTCTAATTCCGTTCGGAATATACCTCAGTTGTTGCCTTAGACGGCATTGTTAACTATTTATTAGTAGTTTCTATGCTTGAAAGTCTCTTCTACCCTTTTCCGGGCTTGGACGAGAGAGCAGTTATGGTTTGCTATCACGTGACCTGTTCTTGGATACTCATCGTAGACGTGGCATCTCTATCATATTCAGCAGATTTATCTCACTTCCATCCGCACAAATTTTATTAGATTAATAAACAGCGATACTCACCATTTGACTGGGGGTCAGGCTCGTTTCGCTGAGCCACTAAAAGCAATGGGGCTGTGTACTTCGCAACCCATGACAATACGCGTATCTGCATGTCATTCTACTTTCGTATCACCACATCTTTTGTGCGAATCTCTCTTTAGCGTCGGGCCCAAGAGGATATCTTGGTCGTGTACAGACAAGCTTCTTCCAGTAATGCCTTTGTTTATGATTAATATATCATTTTCAACACGCCAGAGCATCGGCTGTCTCGTGGTTAAAAAAAACATCCAAGTCGTACTTCAAGTTTCTCGTTGTGGTGGAGGATGATTGATACGTTAAATTAAGGTTGCGGTCTCGTTCATGGGTGAGCTAATCAAACATATTTTAATTTAAAGCCTAAATAAAGCTTTCCTGCGAGAACCCCTAGTCACATACTAGCATGAGGAGGCTGAGAAGGTTGGATAGATTCCTTACGTCATCTTCCATTCATTCTCTTGTTCTTTCCCTCGGAAATTTATCACTCCATGTTTGCAAATTAGGAAGGGGAGCTGTGCTCACGTAAGAGAAGAAAGGATGTGGAAATGTCTTGTCGATCCACGATGGGCTCAGCTGAGGAAGCCTGACCATGATATCGCTAAAGCTTCGCAACACAGCGTTGTGATATACGCGTATATGTGACTTCAAAGTGAGTAGTGAGTGTTGAACATATAAAGTTCAGTTTCAAGCTCTTTCGTTTTCGTCTTCTCAATCATTTTCATTACATCTCACTTTTTCCACTCATCCTCGTTTTTCTAAAAATGTTTTACACACGTCTTTTCCTTCAGCTCTCTCTTCTGATGGCTCTGAGCTCCTCTCTATGCGCACCTACAAAGAAACTTCAATGGAGTCCTTGCAACGCAACCGAGTTCAAAGGTCCTTTGCCAATAGAATGCGGTGATGTAGATGTGTCTCTCGATTATACACACCCAAATTCCAGCAAAACTTTAAACTTAGAGTTACTCAGAGTTCCGTCTCTTTCGAAACCATCTCAGGGGAGTATTTTGATCAACTTTGGGGGGCCGGGTCTCACTGTAAGATCAGATTTGGCTGCTTTAGGAGTAACCTTGCAAGCGTGCGTAAACCCCATCCCTGAGCCAATTTATTTTGAATGGACAAGTAATTTAGTACAGGCTTACTGGTGGTTATTATGATCTTGTCGGTTTCGATCCACGGTACGATTTCACTGCACGAACCCCTCTTTGTTGAGACACGTCAACTAACGCTCTTCAAAATATAGTGGAACTGGAAAAACCCTTCCCTTCTCCTGTTTCTCCAATGAACTCGAGGGACAGATACTCTTCTCCGACCAAGGTCAAGCTTTGGGTAACTCCTCTGATACTGCACTGGGAAGGCAGTGGGGCAAGGGAGAGACTTATTCCAATACATGTTTCAACAAAGCAAACGAAACTGGTTCTCTCATCGGCACAGCCTTCACTGCAAGGGATTTGATCAGTGTTGTTGATGCCCTTGGAGAGGATGGATTGTTGAGATACTGGGGATTCTCATATGGGACTACTTTGGGCGCAACCGTTTCTGCCATGTTCCCCGAGAGAATTGACAAGATGATTTTAGATGGAGTACAGAACCCCCATGAATATTATCATGCAGCTGCGTAAGTTTTATTTCTGGGGACTCCTATTGCACTTCCACTTACAGTGATACTTAGGGATTTTGAGGAGTGGTCTATGGCTGACGATTCTTTTTCGGGATTCTTTACTTCTTGCCTCAAGGATCCCCAGCACTGTGCCCTAGCAGGATTAAACGTAACTGCCACCCAATTGGAAGAAGCTGTCTGGGATTTCGTAGAAACAATAAAATACAGGCCTATAGCTCTTGGTACCTTCCTCCTCGACTACACTGTCACGAAGCAAACGATACAGCAAGCTTTATACGGCACTAACACCTGGCCTTCTCTTGCCGCATTCATTGGCCCTTTACTCATTGGCGATACCGAAGGTTTAGCCACTAACGCTCCCCCAACTGGGCTACCCGCTTTGGCAATTGCGACTACCATGGCTGCTATTGGGATTCATTGCAGTGACAGAACAGCTCGGGAATCATCTTACGAAAGATTCCTTCCGGAAATGAAGAAATTGATAGGGACAAGCAGAATCGTTGGAGACATTACCACGCAAATTAGTATGACTTGCGCTCAATGGAAAATGCCTGCAAAAGAAATCTATCAAGGGGATTTTCATGTCAAGACTCGGAAGCCGGTGCTCATAATCGGGAACACTCATGATGCTTTCACTCCTATTGCTTCGGCTCGTAATTTGAGTTCGACCTTTGAAGGTAGTGTAGTTTTGGAAGTAAATGGATATGGCGTGAGTAGCTCAGCCCCAAATATTCCGTGCCAAGTGGTTCTTGCTAACATGTTGGGATTTTATAGCATTCCTCTTTGGCATTGCCCTCAGCTTGCACCTTGGGTGTTACATCAGGATTTTGGTTGAATGGTACTTTACCAGAGGAAGGAAAGGTTTGCGAGGTTGATAAGACGCCGTATTCGAATGTCACTTGGACCGATGTGATTAGAAAGGCTTTTGAAAACAATACGTCTCTTGCGAAAGTCAGCTCGAGCGATTCCCTTCCAGTTGTTGGTCGAAGATGGCTGGTATAGTGAAAAGACGGCTCTATTAGCAAGTTGAGGGTGTGATTTCAATTTCTGTATCGGGAATTTCCATTCTCCCATGTATTATTTAACCGACTTGTTGTCATCTAAAGCCTGGCCGGCAGACTCAGGAACAACTGTTTTCTTTTCCCGCAAGAAACCTCATTTCATTTCATGAATTCCAAAGCGAATCTTGCAGACCAACCTGCTGCCGAGCCCAAATAATGGCTTCTCGTCCTTCTGGGATGTGCCCGATCACAGAATCCTGTAGAATCTTCGCAATCTGATCGACCATATCTTTCCCAACCTCGTCTGCCCACCAAGCCGTCGGATCTCTGGAAGCTCTATCGAGAAGAACCGCAAAGAACATTTCAAGAAACAACGCCATAGGCACACGTTTCTTGATATCTTTCAGAAACCTCCCTTTTGCCAGTGAAATCAGACTGAAGCAGTAAAACTTAATCTTATCCCTGGCGTCCTCTGCAAAGCAATGTCTCAACTGCTTGATAATGATTTCATAATACTGTTCATCGCTATCTCCAGGGCTAAAGATGAGTTCCTCGGCAACCTTTGTTAACTCTCCATTTGAGGTAGCTGGTTTAGAAACATCCCGCCAAACTGACGAGGCGCAATCCAATGCTCGCTTGGCCTTCAGATCAACATTATCAAAGGAATTTTCGCCCTTTTTCAACCGTAACGTGACATCATTGAGCACGTCTCTAATCGAAGAGGGGCTATCTATGAGCCAAGCTATGTTCACAGTCGCAATATTAGTAGCTCCTAATAACATCTCAAAGGCCGTATCCATTCTCTCCAGAGTATTCTGCTGCTCAAAAGAAGTCGCGAAATTGAAGACCGCAGCCAACATGGCAAAGTAATACAATAAATGAAGGTTTTCCTGATTGATATTTTGCAAATGGAGTCGGAACTCTGCGGTCGCTTTATTGCAATATTGAAGAGCGGTGTGGAAATACTTTGCTTTTGCTGCTGATGGACCGGGATTGGAGAGAGCAATGTCTATTGCTGCCATGGCAAAGATACCATTCATGAGATAGCCGGTGCGGAGACCGGCCTGGGGAAGGTATGTTTGAAGATAGTAACCATCTTCTGGGACGGAGCACATGCCCGTGAAGGTTCTTGTTGACCATCGATGCAGTAATTCCAACCTGGAACAAATCAGTCTCTGGCGTCGACTTTTCCACAATGAGTTCTTGTTTTTGCTTACTCAAGTAATCTCTCTTCCTGAAGCGTACTTGAAAACGCTACCGGTGAAGGACTCAAAGCAAAAGCCGGCGCATTTGTAGATAGAACAATGTGGGAAGGTGTATCAGAAGCTTGGGATGATGATTCCTGGCTGTCTCTAGGGGCGGGTTTTAATCGTTTAGGACGCCTCGTCAGTGCAGTCTTCTTGCTCTTCTGTATCTCCGAAGCTGATTGATAGACACATTCAGTCTTGCGAATTACGCAGGCCGCACAAGGCGGCCCTTGCTCATCACACTGTGCTTAGTGTTAGCTCTTAACATCGCCGCCAATTAAGAGAGGTAGGAAGCACGTGCTTTTACATGCCGCTTTTTACAACTTTGACAACCCTTGCGTGATTTTGTGTGGGATTCTCTTTGCTGCATTTTTATAATCGACTTGGTGGTTAACTCTGAAGTTGTATCATGATGGAGGGAGTTCAAGTTTAGATTTAAGGTTGAAATTAAATTATGCTGAGCTGAGGAGATCTGCTGTGGCTGTGCAGAGTTGGTGGAGATTAGCACGCTACAGGGTTAATATCAGCGCCAAGGTAATAGCATTTAAGAATTGCTTCACCGCTGCTATCACTGATGCCTAGTACTGTCTTGTATTACGTTGGACCAGGGGGTTTTAGCTGTTTCCATTGCTTAGGTAGGAGCTATTACAATAAGGTGTGACATCGAGTCACATGACCGCGTATCACTAGCTCCGTTTTAAACCCATTTTATACTTTCTGTTATGATTTCCGTATTTTTGCGTCCGTAGTCCTATTTCTTTTAGTCTCGCTTAAGCATAATTCTGATCCTGACAAACAAACAAAACACCTCTTTGGATCAGTTTCTGTTCCAACTAAGGACAGCTTTAGTCTTTTCGTTTTCGGTAGCTTTCTATCAATGATGAAAATTTGGTCACACAAGACGCAATCTAGAAGCAGATGAAGTGTTTCTTCAAATCAAACCAGGGAGAGTTCATACAACAATCCTCCTTTAGTAGGAACGATTGTTACTCCTAATTGTCATTGATATCCTCATCCAACCTCACCACATACTCACAGCTTGGTCTTGAAAGGTAATCACGGATTGATGAAAGGAAGAACTTAGAAGCTTGGCCAGGATGGTATTCGCCTTGTGTGCATTAGATACACCTTGAGAGCTTTACACTGTTTCTGAGATAGTTTTACTGAGATCAGTGCTTGAATGAGCCCTATCAAATTTTTCAAAAATACGTGACTTCTAGAAATCACCCCGAATTGACGCAGGATTGATTTTAAAAACACAAAATGCCATAAAATGGCTATCAAGCCGTCTGAATCGATAGCCCGCAGTAATTGAAAACTTATGTAGAATGTTTGCCAGGTGCCAAGTAGACAAGCATATCCAAACTTCAAAGGGAAACGTAAAGAGGGGATTGGTATACAAACTGACACTCTATTGATTTGGCTGGAACGATCTCAAGATTGTTGTCTATTGGACCACATTAGTGAATCATCAAAACCTGCCATTTCAGTATTAAAGCTTGACGCGTCTCATAATCATGTCCCAAGGTAAAGCAAAATGGCAAAGACAAGCGGGCTCATACCCCAACCTCTAAGCATCCAGAAACGAGCTGGAGCAGACTTCGGGGAAAATGCTGCAGCAAACCAGGATGCCAAGGAAGGGAGTGTGGAGACTTCGGAATCTAGCCCATTCAACAATCCACAAAATGAAGGAAGAGGTTGCCTACCATGCTACTAGTACGTCATGTCACTTCTCTCTTCTGATTTTAGGTAGAATAATCTACTAACATTTCATCAGCGTCCATGAACGATGCTCTCTGCGGGACACGCCCGCCGTTCCCTGTCAGAGATGCAAGCAGAAAAGCCTCGAATGTATTCTTTTTCCAGCCCCAAATGGTCCTCGAGACCCAGAAAAAAGATTAACTAGTCCTCGTACGCCAAAGTCCACTATGCGAGAAGTGACGGAGAAGTTGAAAACACCTGATTTGCACCCAAAGGGCCCAAGACCAAAACCCGACAAAGAAAAGGAGTAGAATTAGGTTACGATTATTGTGGTGGACCTTTGTAAGGCGAGTGAGAGTGAAGGCTGTTCCTAGATAAGGATCAAGTGAACCAGAGAATATACAACAGGTTCCCCTGACTTCTAATTATGAACTCTTGCATTTTTTTACTCCCCGTTTACATATATATGTCTATAAAAGATTCTACTGAGGCCTGGGAAATTCATTTTGAGCCATTAACCGAACGAATATGTAGCGATTGTGTGGCTCGACCTTCGGCTACTTTACGTCTTGAATATCAGGTGTCACCCCTCCTAAGAAGATTAACTACGATTCTTCATCATAAAGTCCTGCTTATGGTTAAGAAGAAATAAAAGAGGTCTTAAGTAGAAACTTGATTAAAACGCCATGAGCGTTGGATAAGGAGGGTTTAACCCCTCAAGAACTTGCGTATGTGGAATAGGTTTTATTAGAAAGAACCCACAGGGTAAAGGATCACACAGCAAAGGATTATGTACATTTAATTGGCTACCCCTACTTCACTTGACATGTTGCAACACCTAAATCACAGAACCCTATAATATAAAATGCCCAATGGTTGCCAGTTTTCTCGCAGCGAACTTTGCCCTCTATTTGCTTCCTTTGTAGATGCTCAACCTGATCATTCAAAATTAGCTGCCCGATCATGTTCCTATACACTTACACTCATCAAAAATACTAGAGCTGAACGAAATCCGAGCCATTGGAACAGAGCCAAAGTCTCGATAGAGAGAAGTGAGGCATGCTGAGATGCGCCAGCCTTGTATATCGACCCTGGCCGATGGTTAGATGAAAATGATCAAGATGTTGCTACATGGACAACATTTGGGGCTGGAGGAAGGGTAAATCCTGGTAAAGAGTTTGCGAATGTTGAATCAACCGTATAAGCGGCGAGGTTGTTCAAGTTCTATTCTTTAGAGCTTGTTGTGGAGAAGAAGACGATTGGCGAGTGTAATAGGCCTGGGGGAACGGGATAAGATAATTAAGATGTTGTACGATTATATTGAAGTAAAAACCACAATCGAGATACACAGGGTTTCAGCAATCGAATTGTGAAGTGGGCACCATAAGGCTAGTAGTATTCTTTTACTGTCTGGTCCAGGCCAAAATTGGAGTGTTCGTTCTCGGGTTCTTCTTCAGTTTTGAGCAGCTCCGCCTTGGGCATCAATCCTCAAGACTAGATGGTACGTCGAGCTTTTTGCCTTTTGATTCAGTAAGTTTCACCAGTAGTTCCTGGTCCGTTTAATCGTCGGTGCATTCAGTCTCCCAATATTTGTGTTCGCTTACGAAAGCAAACATGCCTCTTGATTTTCTCCATCAGGGAAAGAAACCTAACGATAGACTAATTAGATGGAAATTCGAATAAACGCAGTAGGGACTTAAAAAAACCAGCTATCCAATATCCTTCTTATTATTGCAACCTCGGCTCGCCAAAACTATCCCATAGAAAGATTGCAGCATTGACACATAGACATGATCCAAACATTGAAACATAGTCGCAAGCTTCCAAATCTTGCTTCAGCCCCTTTCAGACCCATTTGAGTTAGGTGGTTGTTGGTTCCTTGAGAATTAGAAAATAAGTAATTCTGGAGAGGCCGTACAGAACTGTTACGAGATATTCCATAGTGAATAGCCTTCGGGGCGGTACACGTGACCGCTAAGGCTCGGGATGGGTATTTATGTAAGTGTTCGTCACATATAGGGCCCCCTGGGGCTAACACAGTTAGCCCCCAATCGCGCTGTAAATGAGGTCTGGATAAGTGTATTGTATTATGCCCCTGCACGCTCTCAAACGCTCGCTCCTGAGGCTATTCGCAAAGCCTTCGACGAATCAGGAGTAAGTATTTATATACCGTACCAAAGCGTGCTAAGGTAGAATCCACACTTATATATGTAATCTTGGCCTAATCCAGGCCCTTGTAATCTAGGGTTTGGTTAAAGCCCTCGTAGTTAGGACTAATCGAGGTTATATATCTCGGTTCTTTATAGGAAACATATATTAAGCTCTAGTTGAGAGCGGAGGCTTCTTTTGAATTATCGTTTAAAGGAGTCGCTCTTCTAACGACTAAGGTCCTAGATATCCTTGTAGGTTAGACCGTTATCTAACGTATGTTATACTACCTCTCTCCTAAAACTATATCTAGAGAATTTAAGAGGTGTTTATATACTAGCTTTCTTAATCCTGTTTTAAAGCTAGGCAATCATCTAATTCCGTGACATTAGCTCCCCCTTTAAGGTTATAAACAGGGGCTCGGCTGCCTGTTTCTCTAGTATGTTACCCTTCCCGGGGTAGTTAACCAGGAGCTCGTAAAGTATCTTAACCGAGCATGTAGAGGTGTTAGTGTATACGAGCACTATTTCGACCCCTCGGTGATCGTAATCCGCTTTACTTCTTTTTAGACGTAGGGTTATATATACTCCACCGAGAGTAATAGCCACGTCGCTTCTTATAAGTCAGGTAGATGAAAAGGTTAAGCGATCCTCTTAAAGTTATAGGTTTGTTACTATAAACTCTCCTATCCTTAAACACCCTATAAAAGCTATTTTAGCTACTATGTTAAAGTTAACGCTTTCGCGGCTCCTAGTACCTGTTAGTCCTACAAATGCTAGCTTTATAATCCTTTCAAGGATGTCTATTATAATTAGTTAAGCTTGCTTAGTTAGGATATTTATCATTATCTACTATATACTACTAACAATTCTTCTTAGCCAAGAGCTATCAAAGACCTCTTCATCTAGCCTCCTATCGATGTAGGCAGATCAGAGAGCTGATAAGTTCCCTATAATTATCTCTAGCTTAACCTTTATAGCTCTAAGGCCTCCTATAGCTCTCAAGGTCGCGAACTCTCCGAGAGTCTCGAGCTAGGCGGGCCAGGCTATTTTCGACTATAGGATATAGTAGTTCTCGTACGTTTTTTAAATAGATTTATAGTTGTCCTTTATCTCTTTCGAGAGACTGTTCTAGAGAAAGTGTTTTAGCGAGGATGAGTTAGATCCTTACGATCGTAGCTATTTAGGCGAAGGAGAAGAGATTAGTAGAGCCTCTACTATTAAGAGCACTAGTTAGCTATTTCCTTAGAGTTAAAGCGTAAAATTACATCGGCTAGAATATTGTCCTTTCCTATAATCTATCTAGAGATAATCTTAATATTATATTCAGCTACTTATAGAAGAATCCTTTATAGAACGTATTTACTTCGCCTTTAAGCGAAGACTTCTCGAGACCTGTCTAGGAGATTAAGCTATCTATATAAATAATAACTTTCTTTCTATACTACTGTTTTATAAAGTAGTTAAAAGCTAGAACGATCGCTTCTAGCTTAAAGATATTAATATCGAAGATATCGTTTATATTATACTTAACCTTAGCTATAAAGGCTTACTCTTTTTAAAGAGAGTTATACTAGTTTCTCTAGTCTATATTAGAGGTCTCTATAGAGAACCCCTCTATACCTTCTATTAAGACGTCTATAAAGAGCTACATTATTACTCTCGCCTTACTATTAAAGTAGTATATACTATTATATAGAGGGAGGAATTCGTTCTACTATTTAATATCTTTCTTAATAGTTAGGTTAAGTTGTTTTCTTAGAGCCTTTAGTATATTCGTCGAGTAGCTTATTAGAAAAACATATAGATATAGTATAAATACCTTTCCTAGCTTAATAACATTCGAGTAGAAGCTTAGAAAGTCTACTAGAGACTATATTTCGTTAAGAGTTATCTAGTCTTAGTCTACTATAATAGACATTAAGGCTTACGCTTTTACTAGCTTCTCTTTTAGTAGTTTTATAATAAATTTAAGAGTATTATACTTAATTCCGAGAATAGTAATAACTCGACTCTCGCGGTCCTTCTTCTTATTTATTAAGACGTCTAGAAAGTCGGTTAAGAGTATATACTTGTCGTAGAAGTAGGCTACCTACTCCTTAAGATCTAGCTCTATATAGAAGAAGAAAATAAAGTTATCTAAGTAGTAATATAGTTTACTACCGAGCGATATATATTATTAAGCGACGTATATTTCTCTACTCTACTATCTAAAGAGTAAAATTAAATAATTATAATATATTATATTAATTAATCTAAATCTAAATCTAATAAACTAGAAGTATCTATAGCCTCTTAACAAGTTCGTATATTATAACTA
>LKTO01000715.1:0-22752 GCA_001399465.1 Hymenoscyphus scutula
CCCTAACCCTCCCCAACATACCCCTCCCTACCCCCACCATCCTCGCTTAGGCTTAGTATCGCCCAACCCCTGCCATTCTCGACTTCTTTATTGTTACTCAAGAGCTTCCAAAGGGAGGAGAGGTCGTGTCGGTGAATGGATGGTAATTTGTACTTTGATAAGTAACATTAAACTATGTGTACCTCAAAGAACTAGGGCGGTCTCGTAGAAGGGTTTCGTAGAAGGGTTGTACTACGATTCCCTAAAATTAACTATTGAAAATCTAACGCCTCGATGAAGAGAGGGGAAAGACCCAGATTATCACGACACAAATTCATAGTTATGATTCGAATTCAACTGAATCCGGGTTTGGGAAGAAAATAACTCCGTCAGGAATTCAGGTAAGGAAAGAATACACAGTGGAGAACATTCGAAATTGGAAGTGTTTGTGGGGAACGGGGTGTGGCAGATCAGTGATCCTTGGTGCGGGTAAACGGGGCTTTTATTTGGTGGCTGTCGAGTTTGTACTGTAGTACGAGAGAGTGTATTTGGTTACGGAATAGTCTTATCGTGTTATCGGGCCAAATAATGGATTCTGTACGCCAATGATGCCTTGACATGACCATTTTCTGTGGAACGACTGAGCACACGAGGTTGTTTCCTGATATTCCACCGTTTAAATTGGGAAATCGGAGGGCACAATCTTTATATAAAATGTCCCATGAAACTGAATTTATCCGGAATTGTTACCCATCTGTCATTCGTTCCTCTATCCTGTTGGTGTCCGAATGTTGGTTTGTTTTGCGTTTTGGTGTCCTGAAAATGAATTTTCCGTTAATTGGGCGACTTTTACTTTTTTGACATGTCGCCAACAAACAATACAACGTAGTCCTAGCTAGTAGTACCTTCCCTTCGTGATCGATGTTGTGGAGCAGTTGGAACAAGCTTCGCCAGTACGAGCCGCAGCAGGGCGTGGTGCATGGCATGTCCCGACTTGGTTATCGGGCGACAGTCTTGATTGGGTGCCAAATATCGCACCAGATCTGATTTTTGTCAGACTCTCATGACCAATGCCACCAATCAATTCTCGCCGCTCGAGATTAACCTCACCCTGTCTTACATAAAATTCGGCGAGGAATCTTTGCCATGATTTTCCAAGGGGCTTCACATTGCTTGTTTTGACAACCACTAATTGTACTCAATTTTGCACTGGCAGATGCAACAAACCCACTTTTTGTTCCTACAATCCGATAAAAGCCCTCGAGAAACCTCAAATTTTCTTTTCGGGCTTAATATACCCTCAAGGCAGTGAGGGTGACCACTGATTTATGAGGGATTCCAGTTGCTCTACTAGCCTAGAGCCGCCTCTGCATCCGCCGCACTCTTTGAAAACACACAGAAGTGGGTTTGATGCATCTAACACAGAGTACCTAGGTACTGTACGTGCTCCACACAGAAAATGTTTTTTTTAGTGCCCGGAATCCTACAAGAACGCAAACTCGTGTTAGAAGATATCGCAACGGAACACTGTGAACTGGCAATGCAGGTTCGGGGACCACATTAATCCGTCTTTGCGAAGATTTCCTCTTTGGAAACAATATGCAGTGCAGGACAAAATCTCTCAAGAAGCAGGCAAGATTCGTTCCGGCCCTTGTTGTCAGCGTATACGAGCACATAGCGTACGAGCATGTGCTGATTTCGCACTAGAATTGCTTACGCCTGCTTAATTAAGACTACATGAACTGAGCTTCGTAGATAGGCAATTGAGTCTACCGAGGGGTGTGGAATAATCGGAATCAGAGTTGTTGTTCCTCGATCGGGTGAGGGTTCCCCGTCCATCACGGTCAAGTCTCTATCCATCAAGCCCATCAAGCCACTTCAAAATCTCTCTTTTCCGGCCATCTTCCAATAATTAATTACCCTAGCACTGAGTAGGGATGCCGTTTGGATAGTGTTGGCTCAACCAGTGACGGATGCTAAATCTTCTGACTCTTCGTCACTTGAACACGACAAAACTACCAACACTGTCGAGGAAATAGCCATCGTTTCAAGCTCAAATGTTTCGGTATATGATTCTAATGACAAACCAAAAGATCTCGCCCAACGGAAGCGGGTGCTCCTGAACACAGCGAGTTGGAGCGCCCGGAGGGCATGGCACTATTCCTTCTTACAACCGAAATGATGTTTTCGATATTCATAATGTCCTCTTAATTAATATTACCGGAATCGTACTTATACAATGCCTTAGTAAAGGAGTACGAAGATGAAAAGGTGATTTAGTATGCTATTTAACGTCTAGAGAGCTAAGAAGAAGAGGTAGGAGCTAGGAATATATACAGAAGTTAGGTCACGTGTACCCTACACCAGAGAATAAACAGATGCGACGAGAAAGTATCCAGGAAATGACAATCTACTTGCATTCCGTCGAGGTTATACATACAGATTACAGAGTTCCTGTCACAAATGGGAGTGAAGCTCTCTCGTATATTGCCCTTCGGGATACATTCCAATTCAGTCTGGATGGAATAGAAAAGCCCGAAACATTGGTTGGTACCCTGACACAAGACCTACGAGACAATTGGGCAAAAGAATCTTCTTAATCTCAGGAGTTTATCCTTTCAAATACGACTGGCTCTTTATAGAATCGAGCTGTTCTTCAAGACATCAGCGAATCAAACAGAGCCTAGATCCATGACATTGAAAGCTGCTGCTTTTATAGTATACTTTAATGAAGCTAAGCCTTAAAATGCTTCAGAGCGCAGCCCGCTTTTCCTCTGTGTGAATGGTCGCAACAGATGGAGTGATAAAACGATACGATTCTCGGTTTGTGACCATGGCATTTCGGCTAGCATTGGTGACCGTACAACACTTGACGGAGTCCCCTTTTTGAGTATTAATGCGTGGGTTAGAGGCGTTATTGTGAGCGCGATTCAAAGAGCACTATCAACGCCCCTGGAACACCATCGCCGACAGTTAGTTTCTATGAATATACATCCAAGACGACCCCAAAACTGGAGGAACGTATCGGGGACATCCTAACAGACATGAACAAAGACACATCTAATTTCGAATATCAGGTTTTCGAGCTCCCAGCTATCAACCGCGAGTTCTTCGGGCAGCACAAATTTCCACTAAATTCTGTTGCACTCCAACTCGCCACTCGTCGACACTTTGCTCACAACCCTCTCACATGCCAGCCCATCTCGCACAACCATTTCCATGATGGTCGAATCGATTTCAATAATACCCCTCTCCCCGCGACAGTAGATTTCTGCACCGCAGCTGCCGAAAACAAAACTCATACTAAAGAAATACGGAAAGTATTCTTCGATGGCGCACGTGCGCTAGTGCTAGTGTTATGGAAGTCGCAAGGGGACACGGCTTCGATAGGCATATGATTGGTCTTAAATGGGCGGTCAGAGAAGATGAGACGGTGTCTGCTTTGTTTACAGCTCCGATATATAGGGGCAAGTGGACGGTGCCACATCTTATGATGCATTTTCTGTCTACTGAAGGACTTGAGGGTGGTGATATACTTAATCAAGATGATATGTTCTCTATTAATTATGTGGTTATGGATAATTAGCATGTTTGCTACTTCCCTTTCCCTTCCTTTTATGTGTTTACTAATCTTGGAAATAGTACCAAGGTTTCTGTTTGGGGAAAGGTTGGGGAAGTTCATAAATTTAGATGTTAAAGCTATTGTTGAGATTTAATTTCTTACTTTCAGGGGAAATCATCTGATCATGATATTTTTTCTGTTTCTGGTACTTGCAGCTGTAATCCTTTCTTGCTCGTGTTTCATAACAGCTCGGCTAATCTCAAAAAACCGCCAGCTACAATATCCATCATTCTGCTACTCTTGAGTTATGTATATTAATATCTACACCAGAATCTAAAAAGCTCTTAAATAAGGCTCAATTAGAGAATGAAAATCAGGAATATGTTTCGTATAATAGATGGATAGATAAATTCCATCTTTAGAATAGGGACTAGGGAGGGTAAAGTTTGCGGGAGGCACTCGTTGCAGGAGGACGACTCAATGATATAATTTGTGGCTTTTTACGTCTTACCTGCTAACCTCTGCTGAGAACTTTGCTAAGCCTTATTCGTCAACGGCGTACACGGACATAGGAAAGTGGAGTATGAGGCCCGTGGAGGAACTAACGGAGGGAGTGTTGAAGGTCCCGAATTTGGTCACTTGAATAAGGTAACGGGTGGTTGATTTCAAAAAATCCTTTTCATGACCCCATCTTTTATTACAACCCTTCAAACTACAGTTTCCATGGAGACACAGATACTAAATGTATTCTGGAGTCGGTACTCTTGGTGTGGGAAGGTATGCCCTAGGGGGTAGGGAGAGCAAGGCAACAGAATGCTCGAGATCCACTCTTTCCTGTAATCTAGCAGAACGTAAATCTGTAGGAAGATTAGAAAGTACCCATTAGTCTAATTTAGAAACCCAAACTCCTACATGTTCTAAGATTGTTCTCTCCACGACGCATTTTCACTGATTGATATCCGAACACAGCGCCCAGCATAGCTAACAACACGCTTGCTATACCAACTGCGAGAGATATACTCGCTTCGGATGATAACGGCATGATTCTGTCTCTAGTGCTTGTTAGTTGCAAAACAACAATGAGCGCGAATTGGCAAACCTTTGATGGACTTTTCGGCTTCAGCGCAGCTTTTGCAAGGATAGTCTAGAGACGATTTAAGCTACTTCCGACGAGGACAAGGCTCTTATTTCGAGGCTTCACAAAACAAGTGGGTGGCTTGTGCAGATTACTGAAGCCATCCAGTTGATACACGTGAGAAGTCAAAACGGTCTTCCAATCGCAAAGATTGGGACAACTTTTATTTTCTAGACTTGCTGTCGAAAGGCACCTGATAATTTTGAAGCTAGGGTACAAGTCTTTTGAATATGAGAAAGAACACCCTCGATCATCCATTTTAAGATGCTTTAGAATGACGCGCGGTTAGCGCTAAGATGTGGGCAATGCTTGCAGTGCTTGAGCCGCCCAGGCTTTGTAATCCTTTTGCTCGCGTTAAGGGGGGTAATAAATGGCCGGGCGAAGAAGTTGGTGGAGAGGAGAGATCCGTGTATGTGCATGCTTGGCCCAGCACATATATCTTCTTGCGTTGTAAGTGCCTGGTAAGATACTTTTTGTACTACCTGAGAAGTCAGGAGGACTTTGTAAGTGGTCAAATTATACAAGTGGCTCATGGCGGCAATATAGGACAGCACCACACAATCCACTGTCGACCCGTCAACACAGGGATGCAGTAAAGCTGCCATTGGAGAAACCGTCTTTTCAACACGTCCAACACTCACCGATTGTTGGCTCACCAGGGTGCTCTACCCGCTGAAGATGTCAGCATTATCTTCAGCCTGGTACTCAAATCTTGGAAACAACTCCTTGGGCAAGTTAGGGGAAATGTTTCTTCGCTAAAACACAAAAAAATCCTCCAAAAAGGCAGAGTCGAATCGTTTTAGGGTGTGGCTTCAGTGGCAGAACATGGACGAACTGTATTTGGAAGCGGTGTTGAACTTCACA
This sequence comes from Hymenoscyphus scutula, assembly GCA_001399465.1. NCBI lineage: Eukaryota > Fungi > Ascomycota > Leotiomycetes > Helotiales > Helotiaceae > Hymenoscyphus > Hymenoscyphus scutula. Next base: position 5,541 of record LKTO01000715.1, read on the forward strand.
CCGACCAAAGCTGTTTATGGTAGCAACGAAGTATCTCTTCAATCACCAGGCAAGGCTGCACTGCACCACTTGAGATTTGTTTGAAAAGAGACCAACAAATTTATAACTTGCGTTGAGACGAATTAGATCAATCTTCCAGGAAAGAGGAGTTGGAATCCTCGAGGGGGACTGACTCCGTCAGTCCATGGAGCGAGGCTACAGCTTAAGCTCTTGACAACACAAATATTCTAGCGCATTCTCTCTACAGTCGGCCTTACAATCCACAGATTCTATAAAGTATGATGTTGTTGGTTCCTACACCGCACGCTCGCTTAATTTAATCAATAAATCATCACGTGTTTGGTATACACGTGACCAATCTGCTTCCCTTCAGAAAGGGTTAGTATGCATGGGCAAGATTCGCATCTAGTGAGACCACTTTATTCCTGGTCCAACCATAACTACCTAGTTGCTGGTGTGCAGTATAAAAGTTCCTTTGGGTGATTTGAGTCTTAGAAGAGAAAGTGGGTGTTATGATGCTTTCCTCAGAAGGAGGACCTGTAAACCATAACACCATTTCCTACCCAGATTTTACAGCTACCTCCATTGATTCCTACTAGGCACGACAAATAACTCTCAATGGATTTGAGAAAAGAGCTGGGTCTAATGGCGGTCTTTTAAGCGCAACTTCTTGCCTATCGATTCATAGCACTCATATACACCCATCATCTTGCCTGAATATCGCCAATCCCAACCCAACGGAAGTCAACTCTGATAAACCGCCTAGAATGTTTCATTGAAAATGCTCAAAATTGCTTAATGCTTCAATCGCATCAGCATACCTCGGCATCTCATATTGCTAAAAGGGCCCCGGTTAGCACTCATTCTGTTTCCACGAAATCCATTGGTCAACCACCAGAACACCACGAAGCGAAGAACACCTACCTATTAACAACCACAATTATGCTCCAAAAATACTACAAAGGTCTTCCCACGCCCACACCCACCCCGGCCTAGCAGAAACCGTACGATACCCCAAGATAGCATCTTCCCTACTCCAACTTATGACCAACTAGCAACCCTTATAATCCACATTTCTAAACAAGGTGGTTTGCACACCCAGATTCGAAGTCGAAGATCCACTCCGTGAGGTTTGTGGCTTCGGCTTGGACGTGGAAGTACTTTTCCTTGAAGTAATTTTCGATGAAGAAGATTGTACCATCGAATTGGAAGGACTGAAATCTCGTTAGGCTAGGTGATTATCGAAAACACCAAGGAACAAACTCACCGAATTTCTTTGCCGGGAAGGATATCCCGGCTTTTCAGTATCGGGAGTACGATTACTGCGCATAAGGAGATGATTGCAATAAATATCGCTATACTCTTCTTCCGTCTGGTATCTAGGAACCCCACAGGGAGTCTATTCCGCCAGCCTTTGTTTTCTATGCGATCGTCCTCTTGTTTTCCAGCAACAATTTTCCGTCCTCCTGTGAGCGGCAATGACGAGGTAGAAGAGGCATGGTAGTGAAGTGTTCCTATCGGACCCGCAAGGGAAAGGTTACTGCTAACTTTCACTTTATCGACCGCCTTCGCGTTGACGCCGCAATGCAAATGAGAGGCGCCTTCCGATTTCAAATTTTGGTTTCGAACACCAATCGTGGTAGATGGCCGTGTATCTTCATCCATTGAATTCTAAAGAGAACGATTCGCTAGTTTAGAGACGGAGCAAGTATCATTGGCACGTTGTGATTTATGAAATATCCCTTTTAAAAGAATGTGAATTGTAAAAAACTGCCCCCTCCCCCAACAGAATCCCCCCTTTCTCGGGGAAGGCGAGTTATCAACACTAACTACAAGTGGTTTGTTAGCGGTATGCAATAGGGAAGTGGATGACAAGGGTGCAAATGTTCTTACATGACACAACAAGGCTGGCGAATCACAACCGCATATCCTCTCTCAAGTTCCACCCCTCAATCGATGGTATGAAAGGACAAAAAACTGAGCCTCGTAGTGAGACTCGTTAGGCACTTGCCTCATGCATGTAATTCTCTCTCAAGAGTTGATTGGTCGATTCGCATATTATCCCCCTCTTGCACAACCATACAGCCCCCTCGCCAAGTGAGATTCAATATTCCTCACCAAAAACCAGCATCGCTTTCGCCGTTGGTGTAGCCTCATCGATGTTGCTTTAAATACACCGTCTCCTGCCTTTTCAAAAACCCGCAGCACTGCTGAGAGATTCCGGAAATCCGCTCACCGACTTGACTCACGTCAATACCTCAGCACCCTGGGGTCTGAATTCTCTGTCCATGTCTGGCCTTGAAACATTGGGGGCCCTTGCGAGTACAGCGCAGATTGCCTTATACGTGGTGAAAGCTGTTGCCTTCCTTAACGAGATATGCGAGAGAGTCAAGCATGCCCCTGACAGAATCCGGCAACACGCCCATCACGTTCAAAGTTTGCTTCAAATAGTTCGACACATCCAACAAACAAATTCCCAGAATTCCGTTGCTCTAATAACTCAGCTGAAGTCAACAACCATACAGGCCTGCAACCTTCGAGACCTTCTCGACAAAGTGTTAGGCCAGTACACAGACCCCTCGCTCAGGACCCGATACTGGAAGTTGTTGAAAGGGAGCAAGGAAAAGCAGATTCTCGTTACCTTGCAGAGCCTCGAGAGGGAGAAAACCGGATTGACTTTGTGTCTTGCAGCTTCAAACGCCGAAGTCCTGGAAGGGGTAAGACGTGAACTCAGAATGGGCGAAAGGAATACAAGGGCCCAACAAGGTCACCACATTTCAACACCACCGGTAAGCGTTGTCTGCGGTTTTTTCCAAAGGGCAACAATACTAAGTCATGATAAAGCTATCTCCTGCCTTGTCCACCACTGGCCACGAAGATGCCCCAGGAGCACCCGTAGAGGTTGCTGACGATGCCACCGACGAGCTTCTTGATGAGGAGAAGCAGTCCAACACAACAACTATGGAGGACGGAAAAACAGATGATCTGCCACCCCGCAACAGAAATATGAATAACGAGAGTAAGTTTCCATATATAAGAGTGGGAAAAGAGGCGGGATCTCGGTCCGGGAGAACCAAAAAGAAAGAAGCAATCCTGACTCATTTGATCGCGAATTCGGACATGGAATGTAACGGCGGATTTCAACAAAGTGGGATAGCGGGGAAGTTGCCGCAGGAGGGGGCACATTCCTTCAAGATTGAAAACATGAGAGGGAAGACGACAGGCGACGGTGTTGCAAATTGGGGGATCGTTTTAGAGGGTGGTGAGAATCTATTTGACAAGTTTGTTAGAAAATAATATTTTCTGGACGTCGAGAATTGTCGAAGATCTTGAAATTTTCCCTACTTACTTTGTATTCGTGCTCTTCTATTAAAAGTGGTTATACGAAAAATTGGGTGATTAGGGTAATGGATTCATAGATGGCCTAAATCGTGGATCTGGTGTATTTTATCTGAAAAGTGTGGAATTGGTCAATTATATAAGCAATTAACAATTATTCGGACTTTTCAGGATACTTTTTTTATTCACCAATTATATATGTATGCTAAGATTAGTCTTCTTGAATTGTCTCCTAGACTCACCTTTTTGCTACTTTTATACCCCCTTTATCTACTCCTTTTATCTACCCCCTCTATCTAACCCCTTCTCTTTAATCTTAAGTCCTTTTTTACTCTCTTTTACTCTCTTTGACCTTCTGAAGGTAGCATAAATCGGGTGCTACGAGGAGAATCTGTGATCTTGTTAATATTAAGAAGAAGAAGAAGGAAGAATTAGTAATTAATAAAGAGAAAAGAAGGAAGAAAAACAAGAGGGGATTTATAGATAATTTAAGAACTAGAAGAAAGTTAAAAAGGGTTACTTTTTACTTAGAGAATAGACTTGACCCTCAGATTCAAAGCTCTTACCTACTCAGGTCTCTTTTTACAGATATATATAGAGGGGCGCGAGAATTAATGAAAGTGGGAATAGCTTCAATTGTGTCTCCTAAGTAATAAATAAAGATAACTGGTCAATTAATTATAATTGTTGAATAAATAAATCATCCTACAAAGTCCGTATAATTGGTCAATTCATCGAATAATTGACCAGTGTGAGAAATGAGTAGAGTAGAGTAGAGTAGTAGGTACATACTCTACTCTACTTAACAAATTTTAAGTACTACTCTACTCTGAGTAGTCGGGCCGAATCGGGCCGGGGCCGGAGTGGCCCGAGCGAGACCCTCCGAACAGGAGCCTTTATATAATATAACTTCTTTATTTTAAGCTTTAATAAATTAGTTATTAATTCTAGAATTAAGTATATATATTAAAAAAATATATAATTACTAATATTAAGCTTCATAAGCTTATTATACGTAGGTAGAACTACTTAGAAACTGTTAAATTTCTAATTAAATTCTAGAGTACTAAAAGAGTTTACTTACTACTCTAAAGAAAAAGTCTCTATATAGAGGAGGAGACTACAGAAGAGAAGGAGCGGGTAAAGAAGAAAGAATAAGAGAAGAGGAATAGAAAGAAGGAGCTAGAATTTAAGAATAACTACTTTATTATTAATTAGTTTCTATTTTTAGTATACTACTCTAAGTACTACTCTAAGTAGTCTTAAGTAATTACTCTACTCTACTCAATCGAATTTAAGTACTACTCTACTCTAAGTACTACTTAAGTACTTGGGTATTTTGTTCTCACACTGTAATTGACCAATTACAGACTTTTCAGATAAAATACACCAGATCTAGTCAGCGAATTTGATCTACTAATAGTGTAGGATATGAGTAGAGCAGAGTAGAGCAGTGAAGGAACCAAAAGAACCTTTATTTTCATTTACAACTCCCGAGTCCCAAATTCAACACAATCTTCTTGATCTAATTGCGCAATTTCGCTGCAAAAAAGCTCGCTCAAAGGCTTAATCTATTATCTAAATAGACGCGAATTACCTAATTGGACTCCCAATTTCTCGTATAGCGAACAATACTCAATAAAACAGTTCCCAATTGGGTTCAATTTTGATGAAAAGATCCCTCAGCCTCTCAAACCTATTCCTATTAGAGTCGAACAATAAATCAGGTACGCATACACCCCGCAAAGATACCAACATAAAGTATTTCAACGTGTACATATTTCCTAAGAATTATCCCTAGCCATCAAGAAAACACAAGCAGCATTGAAAAACGGAGTGACAAGTCGTTGCCGGGTATATCATAGATAAGAAAAACTCCCTCCCTCGCAGGATAAAAAGGCAAAGGGCATCCCTGTTTGTGCAATCGTCGCAGAAAATGCAAGAAAAATCAAAACAGGCGAATGCGAATTTCAAAAGACGTAACTATGAAATAAGACGAGTACGCAATCCTCTAGCAAAGAACACTTGTCCCTCGAACACAATTCCCCACTAAATCAAAAGTGTTTCTCAGCTAATTGTGAAAGCTTCAAATTGTGCTCTTTCAAGCTGGTGATTTTCCTCTGCGCATCTTGCAGAACGCTCATGTATTTTTTCTCCCAGTCTTTGTGTAGGATGGCTTCTCCTTTAGCTGTCCAATACGCCTAGGGAGGTATTTGTTAATCAGGCCCTCAGATCTGGTGTCAAGTTGACTTACCTGGCCGTTCCTGGAGGAGAATAATTCGTGTAGCTCGCCCATGGCCTGCTTTATAGATATGACGCATTTTTCGTAGATTGGATATGCCGACCCAAACCGTACTTTCAGATTAGCTGTGTGAACAGAATCCGAGACAGAGAATAAATCTCCACTGTATTCCCCTGAAGCCATGTTTTGTGCCATATGCTGTACAGTATTCATGAATCGATTTTCTTCGCACTTTACGGCTCTTTTAACTGCACCAAGTCTGTTGGACACCCGTTTGAACCTCGAATGGGGTAAGTGCTGGAAGGAAAGTTTGTAGTCTTCAAAGTCACCAATCAGGAGGGGAAAAAGGCTCGGAATTGAGTCTGCGGCGGGGACGACGGGATCCTTTCTGGCAACAGCTCGACGGCGAGGAAAGTAATAGGATTCTCCTCCGAAATTTGTTGCCTGACTAATAGGGCGCGACCAAATTGGTGTTGAAGATTCCAGGACCCGCTCTTCGTCCGAACGCTTGTTCTTTTTGGACTTCCAAGCAGACATAGAGATTTTTGCCTTGCGAAACACGTTTATCGCCAGCACAACCAGAATTGATGATAACGCTATTACACCCTCGGGCTTGAATCCCATGTAGCACCTGCCATTTCGATAGGAGGGTGTTGTATGTGTGTCTCTATGGGATTCCCTCGGCACTGGAAGCCTGTCTACGACCCTCCTTGTAACCCGGATTCGTGAAAACGGCGGTGGAGGGAGGGGTATGGTGAGAGCCCGATTGCAAGACTCGGTTACATTCTGGTTAAAATTCTGCGCACAAAAAGATCAGTTGGATTTCTCAACTCCAGCTGGTTTGGTGGGGGACTTACAGAAAGAGATTGGCAATACTCGAGAAAATCTTTCTGCGCAGTCCAGTCCCAATAAGGTTTCTGAGCAAGGAAGAATGCCAATCCACCAAGAAGAGCCAGTATCGATGTTACCGTCATCCAAAAGCTGCTCCGGTTGTAAAAAGCTGTTTTATTGCGACTATCAGGCTGAGGAGACCTTGAATGAGGGGTAATGTCGGATTGTCCAGGTGGCTGTAACTCGATGTTGACACACGGATTACGCTGGAATTGTCGATGGCTAGCTATGCTTTGCCATACATATTGAAGAAGAAGAGGCATCTTGTTCCAACATGTTGCTAATGCCTTGGGGAGGCTGCTGGTTTGATGATATCCATATGTCGTCGTGGAGATACGATAAGCCCGTGGTCTTGATGGAGAGGTCGTCATGAGATGCGATGCATTGCATCCTGCCCTATCACCATCGGAGTAGCACGCCACAGAGTCGCATACCATTCCGCTGTTGGCAAACCGTCGTCCTGAATAAATTCCGCCGTTCACCAAGAAATAACTGTTCGCCCAACAGAGGCATTCTTGAGACTGCAAACTTATCAGTGACTAAATCGAACAAAAAGGACCTATACGATGTTCACTTACCCGGGTTACCATGTTCCTCCATCGCAAACCCGGAAACTAGAAGCCCGAGGAGACTTTGGAACGTCGAATAGCCAGCAAGAAGAAGAAGCCCACAAGAAGATAGAGTGAAATTGAGTCTCCAAACCCGCCATCAACCCCTTTATATTGGAAAACCACTAACCATGCGCCACAGTGCTAATAGATCAGGAATGGTTCCAAGGCTGAACATCCTGTTACTTCTCAACGTGTGCACACGTTGCGAACCACACTTATGGTTCGTTAACAATGTTAACTTTGCCTCTCCCTTCAGGGTGTTGAGTGATGGTGAGCTTGCTTCGCCCCGGCTCCCAGGGTGACAGGGCGGAAATAATGGAGAAGAATGTTGTTGGAGAGAAGAACGGGAAGAGTGAGAAAAACTTGGGAGCTTGAGGGGGTTGAGGATGGCGGGGACGCAAGTGGGTTGTTGTAGTCGTTCCTTCTCTTCTTGACCACCTCGACTCAATACATGCTGCAAGACCATCTTTTTGAGGAGAGAAAGGAGCGACTCAGAGGCAGACCACCAAAGATCTGCAGGTGCTCTGTTCACTCCCAGAATGGAGTTTCGTGAAACGACTTGGAATATGGTTTGCCCTGAAGCGAGATCTCTTCGCTTCTCGATATCGTTCTTGACGAGTTTCACTACAGCGTCCCCTCCTCCTCAGAATAAGCCAAACTTTTGCACACAAAGAGTGGACAATCCGCGAGCTCGCTGCTGGATTCTGCAATGCTCCTTTTGGTTCCTCCATGCCCTCAACTCCATACAACAAGACGTAAGGCAGAATAGAAACTCGCACTGAGGTATTAACGGGAAAGGAGCAACCTTGAAGCAGCCGTTAAGGCACCCTCTTACTCCTACCATATTAAAAGTTAGACCCTGCTCAACCCGAATAACAACAAAAACACAATGAAAGTACACTAGTTTCCATCGTTCCTTGAGTGTCTTCGATTAGGCCCAACTTCAATAAAACCACCAATCATTAGACACCTAGCAAACACAAACTTGGGTTCATCCTCTCGAGAATGTCATTTGATCCAGGCCTCGCCAACACTTGCCAGACGAATTCAGAAGAGACTTGGGAGGAGAGCACGCATTCTCTCGACTTCTGTTCCGTGTTGAAAATGGCACCCCCTCCAGGTTCCCCAATACCTAGTTAACACCCGGATAAAACTCAAAACTAAGACACAGGTTTTCCCTCAGTCAAGGCCAGTGACTCCAGAAAAGCATCTATGTCCCTCCATACTCGACAATGAGAATATGTAAAGTCCTAGATATTATCAACCGATTTGGTTTGTGGTGAAAAACAACCTACCTCCGAACAGCCTAGCCATATCTCAGACCAGAGATATTGGTGCATCAGAGAACTGGAATGGCATATCTCAATTTCATGCTCCTCAGATTCTTCCCACAAAATCCGGGCGAAAGTACACCCCAAATCCCAAACGCCTGCCTCTCCATGGGTATATAATAGTCCTTCCTTCCAACCAGTTGTGCTCTTGTTCGTCTCCCAATAACCCTCTCAAATATCACAATAGCCCCTAAACATCTTTCCTCCCTCCACTAACCCCTCATTTCCTACCCCTCCCCCTCGCAACAGCTTTCCCCTTTCCCCTCATTCCCTTCTCCTTCCCTCTTTCTCTCGCCGCGGTATTCTTCGCCTCCTCCTTCTCAATAAACTCCTGAATCATATCATGCAACGCATCATTCCTCCTCGTAACGAGGAGAACGTCATCTGTTTGGATTGTAGTTCGACCCGCGTGGTGGGCGAAGGATTCGAGGTCCTGGGATACGTTTTCTGTTCTGTTGTCAGCCCTAGCCCTAAACCCAACCAGTACACGCCATTTGATGGTGTAGCAATTTGTGGTGCTGCCATACTAATTTGTTCCCAGACCATTTCCGTTAGGGCGCCGATGAATTGGGGTGTTGCGCTTGTGTTTAGACGGAGGCTCTCTTCTTCGACGATTTTCCCTACTGCGAACCAGAGGGAGGCTTTGAGGCGCTGGAATTGTTAGCTAGATATTCGCAAAAAGATGGGGGATAGTTACGTCGGTTGTTTCTTCGTCCATTGGTTCTGCCATTGATTTTGTTGTAAGTTGTTGAACCAACTCCCAGTCGCGCGAGTCTAAAGTGCTTCGGAGGGAAGACGCGTTTACCGAGCTATTCCCGGATAGCGGGGCCTTATCGAAGCCAATATTTGTTTTGGTGACGGCCAACTTTTTTAATTCAATCATCACAAATCCCTCCACAAACAAACCACCAAGATCTCTTCCTTCTTCTCAGTCCCTCCTTTCTGTACTAAATTTATATTTTAATTAATAACCCTTCCTCTCCCAAATCCGCAACCATGCCCATCGACATGGACACAATCACCGAGTTCTTCGCCCACTACGGCGGAAACCTCGTTCGCAATACCATGGCCACAATCGACGGAATGACCTATATCAAATACATCCGGCTCATCGCAATCGTTGGTGCCTACGCCCTCCTCCGACCGTACATCATCAAATTGGGCGCAAAGATGCAAACGAAAGAACACGAGAAGGAGATTGATACCGAGGAACTACTGGGACCTAAGGCGAAGATGTCGCCCAATATGCTGCGCGGATATGGAGGGAAGGAGGTCGAGATTGAAGAGAGTGAGAGTGAGGCGGAAGGAGAGGCGACGGGCTCAAATTGGGGGAAGAAGGCGAGGAAGAGACAGCGTGCGGTTGATAGGAAGCTGCTCGCGGAGGTGGAGGAGAGGAGGAGACAGTTGCAGGAGGATGATGAGGATAAGGATATTGAGGAGTACCTTATTGATGGGAAGGATATTCGGGATCATCTGGTTGATTACGAGGAGGGGGTGGATGGATGGTAGAGGGGGGATCTGTTGACTTTGGTGTGGAAATTGGTTTTTCTGAGAAAGGAAATTTTGGGACCAACCAGACTGTGCAACTATTCCGAAGTCGAATGATACAACTATTTCCCATTCTTCTTTGACATGCGCGAATTCCGGACAATATCGCTAGACATTTCTAGACTCCTCGGTTGAATAAATATTCATGCGAATTGCAGCACTTGATTTGACAAGTGCTCGAGAAGAGGCTGTGTCGATCCCCTTTGGTGCAGGTAAGTCTCCAGGGACAGGCAAGTACTTATTCGTTGGGGCTGCTTCCGGGGGCAGACAACTCTGCAGACAGAATGGATACTAGTGAATCTATACCGAATCGCCTTATTCGTTTTAATGGATTCCGCATTCAATGCAAAGGGAATCTTATGCAAGCCTGCGCCTCTATGATGACTTCTTCAGTCATCTCATACGAAGCGAAGACTTGGATACTTGGTGGGATCCACCGCTCTTTTGTGGATCCTTTACTGCTTCGATCGCTCTTCCAAAAATCCAGTCTCTACCATCTTTACCACACTCACAAGCGTCCCCAAAATCCCCGTCAAGCTGTGCATTGCCGATTGTCCAGGCGGAGTGACGTTTGGGTGCGCGAAAGGTTGGGTGGAGGTGACATCGCGAACTTCCGAGTTGAGGGGCAATTGGTGCCGCCGCCTTTTCACGACAGCCCTGTGTTAGTATTTCCTATTTCCATCAGTGCGCAAAGCCACCAATACGAAGGGAAGAACTGCCAACAGACTCGCCCATTCAGAAAGCTCATGATGTGAACAAACTTCTTTATGACTCCGTTGTATTTTTAGCTTCTACGTGGAAAGACTTGGGAAGGTTTGTTACCGGTGCACATACATACTACTTTACAACTTTCTGCCGAGTCATGGAGGGATCACAGAGACCACAACGAGACATCAACGAATTACTTACACAAGGCTTCTTTACGACCTCGAGAGCAAAGAGTCCAACTAAATCTAGGTACCAAAGGCCACTGCCCTGGACCGTTCCTTAGCACGTCCGCTAACCGTTCTATAGCTTCGAATTGCCCTCCAGACCAGTCCCTTCTTACTTATATGCAAAACATGAACCAACATACGAACGAAGTCGCAGCCGAGGCCGCAGAGAACGAGGCCCTCGACCTACGGTAGAGGATGAAGTGGTTTCACTGGCTCGGGAAACATCTGCGTCTTCGAAACCGCCGTCATACGACCCCCCACTTCGAGGAATCATAGACCAAATACCCATCATACTCGAGGCAGAAGTTGGGAAGACGGAGGCTGCTAGGCTGCAGACAGATTCTGTATGCAAGGAAATAGATAAGGAGAAGAATACAGAACGTCGCTTTGTTTTCGTTCCACGACCGGAAACCCAATCTTCAAATTCCTCCGAGGATGATGGCAAGCGTAGGAATGACTCTAGGAGGAAGGATGCTGGTCAAGGCTCAAATACTAGTGATCCTAGGAGACGAGAGGAGAGGAGGAAACCCAAATCGCCACCACCTCTCGAAAGACGAAGGAGTAGACAGGACTTGCCTTCTCTCGAAACTAAGCTCCCCAAAAATATTCCTCCGACGTACCGAAGAAGTGCTTCCTCATTTACCGGTTCCCCTAGGGATAATGATGTTACACCAAAAGCTACAACTGCTACGCCAAAAACCTCTGGAGGGGAATACTTTTTGTCCCCGGACATGCTGAGGAGGAAAGAGGATATTGCCCCTCGACATGCGTCCTTGGATGGCCGAGCTGGTTCTACATCTGGCAATCGCTCACCAACTCATTCGGGCACACCTTTATCTGACCCACGAAGTTCTCGCTCTGTTGACCCCCCTCGATCTAGACGGAATTCAAATGAGAGATCACCAAGACCAAAAAGGTTGCCTGAAGAATATGTCTCTCGAAAGCTGGAAAAGGGTACTTCAAATTACTCGGAGCGACCATCTACAGGAAACTCCTCAAAATCTAGACATTCGCGGGGCTATTATAGCAGTAGTAGCGACGAAGACCTTGCAGATAGTGATTCCGATCGAAAACCGAGATTGCGTAAAGCAGAAGCAAGCAGCAAGAAAGCTTTGCCGGTAAAAAATGACTATAATTCCTCGAGATCAAATAGATCGTCATATGACAGGAAGGCGACTTCTAAGCTGAATTCGCCGAAAATTTCTCCTACTCAAACGCCGACTGTGGATGACGTGGAAAGAAATAAAACCTTCCCACGATCAAGCGACCGACGACCAAGCCCAAGACCTGAATCTCCATATTCAGCAGTCCAGGGAACACCAAGAGGTGATAAGTTAAATCCTTTCGATACTTATCCTCCACGGCCCGCTTCACGAAATGGATCCTCGAATATGCATGTGCCAGTACCAAAACACTCCGCACCTTACCCAACTACTTCGACAATGCCGGTTCCTATTCCTACACGGATCGATTTGCATTCTCCTGGCGAGACTTTGAGATCACCCTCAATTCCTCAACATGAAGATAAAAACACACCAAAACCAGCATGGCAGCCGGGTCCATTTCAGCCTCCTCCCCAGAATTTGGAGAAGCCTGTTGGTTCTTATCGTCGATTTTCGGAAGATGTGGAAAAGGGTAGCATTGCTCCTCTACCTGCTTGTCCTCGAATGTCACACACCCGCGGTCGCAACGACTGGTTAACTCTACCAAACTGCCCTGCATTCAGCATTTGTCCATCATGCTTCAACTCGATCATTGCCCCCACGGAATTTGGTACCCATTTCATTCAGGCCGCTCCGAGACCCCCAGATGCCTCAGTCCAATGTGACTTTGGAAGTTCTCCCTGGTACCGAATAGCCTGGCTCTTAACAATCAAAGAAAGACGACGGGACCTCAAACTCTTCTACGGCCTCGCAGACGTAGCCGCAACCGAGGCGCCTTGTCTCGGAAAAAAGGAAGGGGTCCGGAAATGGCATACGATTCTTGATCCTAGAACCGGCGCGCCTATTCACAATTTCGATGTATGTTACAACTGCGTGAGGAGCGTCGAGACGCTACTCCCAGTTTTGAGAGGGACATTCATCCGCAACGACCAAAATGGCGCTTCCCCCCTCCGAATCTGCGACTTCAGCGTCGACAGCAAGCGCTTCGTACAATACTTTGACGCCCTCGAGGTCACCGCCGACCGCGCAAACCGCTACAACACCTCGCCCGACACCCGTGACCTCGCCTCCCTCGCCCGTCGGCTGAGCCGCTTCCTGGAATGCGACCGAGACAAAGACCACATCGACCGCAAATGGTACATCATCACCCAACTGCCCGAGTTCACGGTTTGCGAGGAGTGCTACGAGGAAGTGGTCTGGCCCGAGGTCGAGGAGGGCAAGGCGATCCCCTCGCTCTTCCAGGAGAACATGGTGCGTCTGCCGCGGGCAAGCTGTCAGCTTTACAGCGCGAAGATGAGAGGCATCTTTCGGGTGGCGGTTGAGGGGGATGATTTTAAGTTTTTGGCAAGCAAGGCAAGGGAGAGGAAGGGGATTGAGGGGGCGTATAAGGGGGATGTGGAGGGGGTAAGGAGGGGGGCGGTGTTGAATCCGGGGTGGGCGCAGGGGGAGTTGAGGAGGCTTGAGGGGGAGTGGAGGAGGTGGGAGTGAGGTGTCTCTTGAGGGGTTTTATGGGAATATCTACTTATTTACTAAAATTTAGGGGTATCTGGGATGGATATTCGGGGAGTTATATTCGGGAGAGGTGTGAGGTGTGTTTATATAGATGTGTGTTATGCTGGCGATGATATTTATGAGGGGCATGATATAGTAAGAATGAATACTATGCCTGTTTTAGTATACCTTTTTTTGATATTTGAATGTGATTTCTAGTTGTTAGTTATATTTGTCCCCGGCTTAAGTTAATGAGATTCTAGAAATAGGTAGACTTCTAGCTTAGATAGCTTAGTAGAAGTAAGTAATATAGATGAAATAGACTAGACTTAAGTACTAATACTATCGGTTCGAGGTTATAGAGCTTGAGAATAATAATCGTATCGTTTAGATATAATATAGTTTTCTCTAATCGTTACTAAGACTCGCTAATACTAAGAAGACTAGTAGATCTAACTATAAGCTAATAGAATCGCTTTATTTACTAACTCTCGTCTATCTTTTGTTTTATAGTTTTATTTTATATTAATATACTACTATTTAATAAGTGTTAGTTACTCTAGTGTCACGAATCACGTGCACACGTGACCAGTGAAGACCAGGCGACGCTCTGACAGGTTAAGTACTATTATATACTCTTATCCCCTCAACTGGCGCAGCCACTTTTAGCGTCTTGGCGGGATCCCCACTAAAGTGTAGGTAAATAAACTATGTAAACAAACTAATGTATTGTTATTATTCTACACTTAATTAACTACTAAACATTATATAAAACGTTATAGCTGATTCTACTGATCCTGCTACTACACGCTCTAATTTACCCCCTATTCTAGAGACTAATACAACCTTTATTTCGATGGATTTACTCTCTTTTCTACATGTGTTAACCTACTACTGTATATTAAGCCTATTAACGCCTAGAGACTATTTTTGTTGTTTTTTCTAGAGGAACAGATCCGGATACTCGTTAATAATATAAATATACGTTAAGATTAGGAGTTAGAGGCTGCTTTACGGACGAAGAAGACCTCTGAAGGTGCCTAGATCCGGCGATGGAAGCCTCTAACGATTCTAGAAGCTTATGTAACGGTTCTGACCGCTACTCTACTAAGACAAGACCCTGGGAGGAACTCGGCTAATTAGAGGTGTCTTACTTTAGCAATCTATCGATTGATCCCTTACGTTGGCAATCTATCGATTGATCCCTTACGTTAGCAATCTATTGATTGATTACTTGCTTTAGTAGAACCCTTGCTTTAGCAGATCCTTTGCTTTAGTAGATCCCTTGCTTTAGCAGATCCCTTGCTTTAGCAGATCCCTTGCTTTAGTAGATCCCTTGCTTTAGCAGATCTCTTGCTTTAGCAGATCCCTTGCTTTAGCATACGCTCTAGCCACCTCATGTATTTAAGAGCCTCTAGCTCCTAGGCTTTTGTCCTTCTTCTCTTCTCTCCTTAGCTTAGAATCCTTGTATTTAATAGTTTCTACGATTCTATAACCTATACTGTAGGCCTTGCGTACGTGTTATTACAGCTTACAGCTACCTAGGTATATAGTTTTATATAGAAATTTATATAGAAAATAAGATACTAGACTATTAGAAATCGTCTTTACTCTTATAGCTAGATTATCTAGTTTTAGCTATTATAAGCCTTCGAAGGTTTAAAGCTATCTATATAGCTTTCTAGCTCTATATATAATAACACGTATGTAAGGCCTATAGTGTAGGTTATAGAATCGTAGAAACTATTAAATATAAGAATTCTAAGCTAAGGAGAAAAGAGAAGAAGGGACGGAAGCCTAGGAGCTAGAGGCTCTTAAATATATAAGGTATGTCTAGCGTATACTAAAGTAAGGGATCTACTAAAGCAAGGCACCTCTAATTAGCCGAGTTCCTCCTAGGGTCTTGTCTTAGTAGAGTAGCGGTTAGAACTGTTATATTACCTCTCTCTTTAAAAAGAAGCTTACTCTTAAGCTTATAGAAGCCTCTATACTATCCTCTAAGTCTTCGTACAAATCCTCTCTATCCTTATAAGCTCTAATCTATTCACCTAAGCGACGTAGAGAACCTAGTTATATAGAGTATACTATATAAAAGTTCCTTAGCTTATATAGCGAATATTTAAAGTTATAAGCAGGATACTATTCTAGGTCCTCGTTGTAGCCTATCTACTTTACTCTATAGTATAGTCTACTCCTTACTTTCTTTACTATAATTACTTTCTCTACTTCCTACTTCTTATCGTCTATAATCTATATTAGTAGAGATGGTTCGTTTATTTACTCTAGTAGAGAGTTGTCTAAGGCTTTCTATAGATAGTCTAGAGAGAATATAGAGTGTATTTTCATAGACGCTAGCAACTTAACTTCGTAGGAGTATCTAACCTTTTAAATCACTTTATATAAGCCTACTATTTAATAGTCTAATTTATAGCTAGAGTACTTTATCTTCTAATTCTTTATAGATACCTAGACCTTATCTTTTACTTTAAAGTCTACTTCGCGTTAGTAGGAGTTAATATCTCTTTACTTCTTGTTCTACACTTCCTTTATAATCGTATAAGCTATCTTCTACGCTTCTTAGAGCTTTTTAACTACCTACTATACCTCTTCTTAGTTTAGCTTTTCTTTTAGCGTAATAGAGTTTAGTATATTCTAGTTAAAAGAGGTATAAGGAGAGTAGACGTTTAGAAGCTCGAAAGGCGACATTCTAATACTCTTATAAGGTAGTGTTAGCTAGACGTAGTCTATAATAGGTAGTAGTTTAGACTAGTTATTCTAGTAGTAATTAATAAAGAGGCATAGACGCTAGTCTAAATACTAGTTTATAATTTCTATTTATCTATCTATTTATAGATAGAAAGTAGTAGAAAGCTTAATCTAGATACCTAGTATTTAATAGAACTCTATCTAGAAGTTAGAGATAAATTAAGGTTCTCTATCTAATATAATTATCTATAGCGCTCTATAGTATTAGTAAACGTATAATATATAAAGCTAGGCTATATCCTTAGCTATTATTATCTTATAGTAAGGAATAGAGATACTTTACTTACTTAAATAGTTAATTACTATATATACTATATTATAACTAAACTTATCTTTTAGAAAGGACTTAAAGTCTATTATAATATATTACTAAGAGCGGTCTAGAACTAGTAGTAGATATAGGAATCTAGAGATATAGTCTCTTAGAATATATACTCTCTTATAAGCGTAGTAGTTATAGATATACTAGACTATATTCTAAGGAAGTTCTTTCTAATAGTACTTCTAGCTAAGGATTCTTATTATCTTTACTTTACTAGAATATATAGAGGAGATCTAATTATAAGCTTCTTAAATTAGATTAGCTACTAGAGTTTTTTATATAGAAACTACTAATAGTTCTTAGTAGAGAAGTAGTCTATTATCTAACTAGAAGTCTTCTAGCTACTCCTTTACTTACTTCTAGAGAGCGGCTAGAGAGTCTACTATATAATTTATTATAAATTATATATATATATATAACTAGTAAAGACTAGGCGGCGCTCTAATAGGTTAAGTACTATTATATACTCTTATAGTATTAGACAGGTCGCTTAGGTTAGCTAAGCGATCTAAGGATTTTATATAGTTATAATTATATAATAGATCTCTAAGAATCCTCTAGAGATCTAAAGAG
>LKTO01000716.1:0-22674 GCA_001399465.1 Hymenoscyphus scutula
TATTAGATACTTATATTAGATAGTTATAAGAGCTATATTAATACTAAGTTTAATAAATACTATAAGAAAAATAATATAATACTACTATATCTACCTTCTTATTCCTTATACTTAACTTAGCCTCTTAATATTAGCTTATTTAGCCTATTAAAACAGGCGTATAGTAACTAGATATCGTGTCTAGTCTAGCTTCGAATTATATATATTACTAAAGACAAGTTCTTTTCTATATTTAAAGTAGCCTTTACTATAGTTTTTATAGAAAAAAACGTTAAAGGTAGCTTCTAAGAGTCTAGCTTAGTACCTTAGAACCTATAAGTAGTAATATTAAAGCTAGATATTCGTTTATAGACACCTTCTCTCTAAGGAACCTCTTCTAGTTCATCTCTTTCTTAGGTCTCCTAGACGCTAAAGAATATAATTAAAGCTATTTCCTAGTCTACTCTAATTAAAGATTAGTTAGCTAAGTACTAGAGAAGCTTACTAACTTAGATTATTACTACTATCGACTAGCTAGTAAAGGCTATAGTCGCGATTAACTATAAGTTAACGCTTATAACTAATAGGATTATAATACTTAAAGAGGTAAATAAGGTTCTTTTAAAGCGGCGATATATAAAAAGAACTCGTTTATAGAATTCTAGACCTCTTACTAGATTATAGATAGAGTAGCTTTTAAAGAATAAGAGCTTAGTTAAAGAAAAGAGACGCGACGAAGATATTAGTAAGAGTCTATTAAAGTAGCGCTATAAGACTAGTCAGGTCTATAGTATCTACTATAAACCTAGCTATAATATAAGAACCTACTTAGAGATTATAGATATATCTAGTTTATTAGATTTCGATTTAAATTAACTATTTTAAGCTTGATTTAGTAGTGTTATAGAGTTTAGTAGTTAGAGAGTCTAGAAAAGTAGCTCGCTAAGTGATATAGCTCGCTAAGTGATAAAACACGTTAATAGATTCTAAGTCTAATTAGATCACGTGCCTTCGCATTACGACGCCCGCTCCCGCATTACTTAGTACTGATTCTATTACTCTAGCTGTTATAGCTAGGAGTTCTGCCTTCTAAGGCACCTTTCTAGTGCTGTGATAGCGTACGAAAAGGAGCCGGGCCAGGGGGGGTTAGCATGCCAGAGGTGCCTCATCACGTGCAAGCCTAGGCTCTCTGTTGTTAGAGTCACACCAGGGAAATTCTAAATTCGAAGGCGCAGCTTTTCCCCAGCCTCCACACTTTTCGACAGAAGTCTCTCCACAAACATCACAACTTCATCTTTCTTTTTCAAAGTCTGCCTCTCATCCGCAATGTGGCTTTGTTATTCATTTTTCTTCCACCAAGGTGGGCACAGTGTTTTTCTAGTCTTTGATCGGTTTGCTCCAGTGTCGATTTCGGCAGGCACCAACCACCCCGCATCATGTTACCTATAGAGGACCTAGGTACGGAGTAGTTTCGTAGGTAAGTGCCCAAATCTCCACACAAGTTTAAAAACAGTTATTCACCTCCCTGCGTTGGCAACAACGATGATATTAATGATATATGTATAATATCAGGAGTTTGTGATGAAGAAATGCCATGTGTATCAGTTAAGTGCGGGTTGTCCAACAACTGATAGCTGAACACTTATTTCACCATTGTCAGATTGATTTGAATAAGAGAATAGTTTCATTTTTGCAATCAGTTTCGTCTCATCATCAGACTCATTATCGTCTGTCTCCTTCTTTCTGGCTTCTACTTTCTTGCCTATCGTTCTTCTCCGCGAATAATCGCAAGGAGCTGCGAGCGAACGAGCTGATGGCAATGGGACTCAAACGCAGCGCCTACTTTGGAGTATGGCCACCCTGCCATAGCATAGTATCGTGCATCTTATCGGGGTGAGAACTTAGTTCCTTTGCAGC
Source organism: Hymenoscyphus scutula (assembly GCA_001399465.1). NCBI lineage: Eukaryota > Fungi > Ascomycota > Leotiomycetes > Helotiales > Helotiaceae > Hymenoscyphus > Hymenoscyphus scutula. Next base: position 1,897 of record LKTO01000716.1, read on the forward strand.
TGAAAGCAGTCTTCTGATCTGATCGAAAGTTGGCATTTCGTAAATCTAAGACTTCGCCGTGTTTGTTATTGGAATAATGGTATTTTCTTCTCTCGTCACTGGGCGCCTCTCAACCACTGCGCTCAGCAATACGATGATGCTCCCAAATATAGAAAGGGCTATCAAGGCTGGGTGTGTGTTGTTAGTGTTGTGGCCAAGAGAACTCTCATTCCACAGACAAAACCTTTGTCGCACAATGCTGCACGAAGCCTCCACCGGGAATTTTCCGGAGCTTCCTATCACCGCATCCGTTATTTCGCTAGGCTGCAATCACCTTACCCTTCCGCAATCTATGTTTGCCAGCTGCGAACATGAAAAGGGCAACTAATACCTAGCTCTTGCTAGCCTGATCATGGATTTCTCCGTGAGGAGGCACTGCTGCTCATATTGTGTTTGCAGGGGGCTATGAATTTATCTGCATGCGGCCTTCCATTTACACCAGATCAGAGAAGTATAAGAATCTTGGAAATTCAACCTTCATTTCTCCTATCATTCCATCATCATCAGAAACATTTATTCAGTACACTTCCATACAAAAACATACACTTTCATCAACAAGTTCAAAAATGATCGCCTCACTTACCTCTGTCGCCATCCTCTCCCTCCTTGGCCTCGCTACCGCGGTTCCAACACCAGTAGAACTCGCGCCTAGATGTGGAACCACACTCTACCCATCCTCCATCCAGAGACTCATCGAAGCCTCCCCCAACACCGTCTTCCCCTCAGACCCAGTCTTCAGAGTCGAAGGCGGCGGTTCCTCAAGCCGTCGATATGAGGCAGTAGTCTTCAACAACATCCCATCCGGTTCCTACGCCTGTCAACTGAACGTCAAGTTTCCAGAAGGGTACTACATCAGCAACTCTGGCAACCCCACCCTCAATGTTACGACGTTGTTTAAAGATCAGGTTGTTCCACCTGCCAATACTATCTCCTGGAGCACCCTTTATCCTCCTAATGCTTCGAGTCTTGGACAGGGACTCTTTGGTACGGTGAATCTCACTCCGGGCCAGACGACAGCCATTAATAGCAATTCTTGTCCTAACGGGGGTGGGAGTTTGGCATTTGTCTTTTCGCTTGCCAGTTGGATTTCGACGCCTTCTAGTGTGCAGTACTATCAGAATGATCCTACTGCTGGGGTTTACTTGACTTATAATTGTTAAGTTGAGAGGGGATGGCATGGACAGAGGATTGTGTATGACTTCATGAATGGGGATGGAGTTTGGATGTTGGAGTTGGGGGTCGGTTGCATATTTTAGGATTTATTTTTGCGTTGCATTTTATTTGGAAATTCCAATTAGGGTTCATGAGGTCGCGATAGCTAGTTGTGCTTTCCTGTCACTCCTGTGTGTTAGGGCAATTTGAGTCGTATTTTTGGAACTCAAGATTTTCGAAACCTTTGTGTTGAGTGTGGATTAATTACAATGTGAAAAAAGAGTAGAGTAGAGTAGAATTGTGGGTCGTGTATTTGAGTAGTTGTGCTAACAGCGAATTCTAATTATATGAGAAAATCTCACCATCAATATTCGTAGAAGTTGTTTCCGCCGCTCAAAGTATGTTCAATATTCAGTTCATAAATCTGTAAATTCAATAATAACCCATGCCATACCCTCTCTTTCCACCAGTCAGTCATCTAGTGACCCTGTCTTTGCTGGACGAGATGTGATACGATGGACAAAATATAATACGTTAGCACAACCAACAAAACCACCTCACGTGTTTCTGTCCAAATTAGGCGACCCGCATATTTTGTTGCACATCGCTTCAAATGGTTTTTACCCTCTAATCGACTAAAAAGTCCCCTGTAAATCCGCCTTTTTCACTCTTAGACAGCGTCAACGAAGCTAAAAAAATAATAGCTCTGTTACAAACGATATAATACATCATTACGGACAGATCTTTTAGGCAAAACATCGTCGCAAAATTGTTGTTTAATGGCTTATGGATGGAAAATGGAGATGAGGGGAGGGATTTTGGGATGCACGTGATGGCGTAAGGAAGTTCAGGGCTGGGCTAAAGTAGATTCTTCGGTGTAGCAATCCATACTGTGAGTTGCATGAGTAGCGTGGTCGAATAGAAAACCCAGGTTCCCGGGGGGAAGTGAAACCAACTATTCAGACAAGATGGAAGATTCATTCACTAGCCACGTTCAAGTAGTTCATGATGTCTTGTATACCTTGTTCTTCCCATTTGATGAAGTGGTTGACCGCGATTTACTTCTCATTGGTACAAAACAAAGCTATTTCTAACCCGATTAAGCAATTTTTGATCTGGCGCCCTTGGGGATTTTGGACCTTATGATGACTGCAGGTACTAACTTTTATTTAAAAGCTAAAAAACTAGTGACTCGGCTTTTTCGGATGCGCTAAGCTAAATCACTTGTTCCATACGTTTCTTGTAAAGCAATCCAATCATTCTTTGGTCTTGAAGTGACAAATGAAGAATTCTGGCTTGTTCTAAGGGAAGCCAGCAATTCATGGGCAGCCTGGAAAAGCCCCCTCAAGACGACGACGCGGGTTTCTTCTGACATGTAAAATTGCTCTCTCAGTTCAAGAAGAAACGTGATAACAGCGGCGCAATGAACTATGACCATTGATTAATATGTTTTATGTGAAGAGTCCAAACGGGAATTACACGAAATCTAGCTCTGTTTCCAAGTAATGCGAGCAATACAAGGATACGGATGTACCATGCGTTCTCCGTGGAACAGGTCTCAGCAGGTATAATGACTGCGTAACTGGTGGTTTAACAGGAAGCCAACGTGTGGCAACGTCCAGTAACACTCAATCGAGCTGTGACGGGAAACCGTCTCCCCCGTTCAGCTGCACCGACATTGTGGGAGCCGTTTGAATTAGTTCTCGGTGACCCTGCATGGTAATCCTACAGGAATTGAGTTCGTTGGTTCCGGCTGACGAATCTTGAGGCTCATCCGGGAAATGCTGTTCTTGGCATTGCAATAAACTTTCTAACATCAACTTTTCCGGTTCATTAGAGAAAAAAACCATCTCCTTTGAGTTTGAAATACATTTACCTAAGAAGTGTGAATTGGAATACTGTTCTTGGTTTTTCAAAAGGGGGCTGTGTCATGCAATGGGTTAAGCGATCACATTTGTTTTGTGTTGTTTTGGTAGCACGAGAAAAGGCACGATCTTTCATTGGCTACACTTACATAAATTGATGCTGTGGAACATCGAATTTGGGGAGGATTCGCCAGTTCTAGCCTAGGGCGAGACGACAACTTACATGGCGTCTTACAGCCGCTAATGTACAACCCCTGACGGGTGAGCGCCTGCCGTCAGAAATACGCCTCTGACCCAAATAAGAAGTACCTGGGCTTGTCTTACAGCATTTCGTGATATCAGGTCGTGCATCCTCACGCCGTGTGGGATTTACGAAGCTATGTTTCTCAGGGGACATAAGGCTCCGAAACATCCGTATTCTTATAAACAGAACGGGGTTTCTCTTTAAAATCTCTCAAATTCTCTCACTTGTCAAGTTTCTTTTACATTTAAACTCTCAGCCCTATCATCAAAATGCGTTACTCAGCTGCCTCGCTCCTCACACTTCCTCTCGTCCTCGCTCAAAGTCCAACTGTCATCAAAGTTGGCGACGAGCAAGGAGGCATTACATTCTCTCCCGACTCTACAACTATTCCAGTAGGAGGAGTTGCAGAATTCCACTTCTATCCTCAAATACACTCCGTCGCCCAAGGAACCTTCGAAGATCCATGTAAGCCATTGAGCAACAGCAGTTTCTTCTCGGGTGGATTCGTTACCACCAGTCCAAGTGGAAATGAGACCACCTTCAAAGTAACAATCACGGACGATAAGCCGATATACTATTATTGCGGTTACCCAGGTCATTGTGGTGGTGGAATGGTTGGAATTATCAACCCTCCGTATGTTTTAATTCCTCTTCCCTCGTTTATCATTGCTCGGTGATTGAATTTGTCGATGAACCTTACTGACAATTATTATCTGAAGTTCCGACACGAGCAAGGGCATCGCAGCATTTAAGAGCGCAGCGACTGGGAAAACTACAACTGGCACCACAGGTGTGAGGGGAGGAACTCTCGGCCCAGCCGGTTCTGCAAGCAACTCTTCGTCATCCGCCTCGCCTTCATCGACTACCAATGCCGGAGGGAGCAGACCTTCTCCGACTGCAAGCGGAGCTGCTGCAACATCTTCGAGACCTGCAAGTGGAGCTGTAGCCAACGTGGGTATGGGTTTGGGGTTTACAAGTCTCGCAGCCATACTGGTGGGAGCTTTGATGACTTAAAAGCAGACAGGAGATGGAGACTAGGACAGTTGTGTAAAGATATGTATCGTCCTAAAATTATAATAGGGATATAAATCTTTGTTAACCGGTAAAAGAAGAGCAGTCCCTAAACAACCTTCTTTTTTTAATCGCTTATGGTTTCATTGTGCTGACAATTCCTCAATTGCCTCAATCAGACAGATGACAGATTTCATGTGACTCTCACCTTCGTTTCAAGTTGAATGCGCAGTAAGCAACAGTGCTTCACAAGCTGTTGGCAACGGGGCCGGAAGTTGGAGTTTACAGTCGAGAGCCGAAGTCCCCTTTTTGATATCTTTTCTTGAGCACTAATTTCCTCTATACCTGCTAAATGTTTTGATTTCACTCCTTCGGGCTCGATTCTTCGCATGGGCCGGAAGATTACCAAAATTCTCGCTTCCAGCTCGCAAATCAGTGCCAATCAATTCATTCCCCCTGATTACACGTCAGATCTTAAAACAGCCTTTCATGATTTTGAATTCTTATAATACCACCCCTCAAGCAATATCATACTATGCTGGTAGCCGCCGAGGAGCTGAGCCGCTTGCTTTAAGGTTGCACAACTCGCTGCCTAATTGACCTACAAGAATACACATACGTGTGAGCCAATAACGTCACTCTATTTTCATTATCTCATCGCGACAACAGAACAACAGGAGAACAAAAGCCAACAATAGCCTCACTGCTATGTCTTATAAAAAGATCTTGAAACCAGAAGATGAAATTGGGGCTATGTTGCACATGGAACTCTGGGATTTTGATGTGATATTCTCATTACTATTTTGAAATTGTGGAAGGAACGGGGTGTTGCTCTCTTCATAAGTAGAAGAGGGCTTCACCGTTCAATGTCCACTAGATACATAGGCTCATCTTTTTTTCCACACTTCAAGTATCTCACTTGACCATTTTTCATCCTTCATTTCTTCCATTTCTCTTCTGCTGTCCCGGAAAGAGATGATTTCCTTATACAGAAAACTGACAGGAGAGGGGAAGCAGTTTCCGGCATCCCTAGCTCTCCTAACTCTCATACCTACCTTATTCTCTTTCCTAGCGATAATATTCATACAAATTGGCGGAATCCCAATTCATTGGAGCGGGGAGAATTATGAAGGTGGAGTCGGGGGTGATTCATTAGCACTGGTCAAGGTATGTCCCTCCCTAAACTCCCAAGACAGAGAACAAATGCTGATAGTACTCTTAGTGGAAATTCACAGTCACTCCCCATTCCTCCAGAACCACGCCTTCCCACTCAGTCCACCTCTTCCTAAATCGTGTATGCGCCATCGATGACTGCACATCCTCCACCACCCCAACCTGCACACCTTACACACGATGCCAAACCCTACAGAACGGAGTCGTGGGAGACTGGAACCCAAGTACTCTTCTCACACCAGGTCTGTTAGGAAAATTAATTGAGCGATCGTCTCCAGCGTTCTCCCCTTTCGTGTTTAAAAATGTGGTTTTGGCAGTGACATACGCTTTTTATATTCTGACTGCGGTTTTACTCCTTCCCTTAGGGGGACTGCCATTGTACATCCCAGGACGGCGAAGAAATTCGGATAATTCGGAGAAAGTACTGGCTAATTTGAGGAAAGTGAGGAAGTATGGGATGTTGTTTTCAGGGGTGAGTTTCTTGTTTCGTTTGGTTTGTTTACTCAGTATAGCACAGTTAACATAATATGACTAGGGAGCTACTCTCTCATTTCTGATCGCTTCGTTGATCGTCACGGTTCAGTCTCACATGATGTTTAACTCGATTGTGAAGAATACGATCAAGAGTCAGACTTTCAAGTCATCAAAGATACCCCCCTTTGATTTGCCAGACGACTGGGATAGGAAGAAGGACATTATTTATACCACTAATGTTGATGCTGCTGCTGTTGGTGGGCTGGTGATGGGATTGACTTGGGTGGCATTTGTTATCATGGGACTCGAGACTGTGATGTGGTGGTTTTTGTGGAAAAGATCCGTTGTACCGACAGCAGATGTTGGAGTGGAAATGAAGTAGTGGGCATATAGGTGTTCTCTAAAGACTAACTCTCATGTTCTTGCACAGCGAGACTTGGGAATTTGGCCAGGGTTTGATTGAAACTTTTGCAGTTCATTTCTGATTTTACTTGTTCGGCATTATAAAGTCTCTTTAAAGAATACTCAATCATGCTGTAAAGGTCGAGCAGCTTTCAACATTGGGGCGAAAGGTTCTGAGTGACGTTCGTGTTGTGTCTGTTTATAGTAGCTAATGTGAAAGTTCTACAAACAGTGTTATTACTTACACCGTGCATAATCAGAAATGAGTTTGTCACTGCGTTACTGAATAGTTTCTTTGCCGCTAACCTTATCGCTTACATAAATGCGTTTTGAATGTCTCCTAAAATTGTAAGAACTAGTTTACGGAACCGTCTTCAGGAGTCGGGATAGGTACCTGGTTGAAAAAGGAGGAGTAGTAAGCTAGCCTTATTACGGCGTTTACAGTTGAGTAGGTGAGCTAATGACCGAGGTATGAGTCGGAAGTGGTTTGAGTGGTGATGCTCCCGCACCATTCAATGGTTTGATGAAAACATCCCGCATATATAGTTTACTAAATTTAAATAGCGTAAAAGAGAGGGAGGTTTCATTTCATAACTGAGGTTCCACAGGAAGCTCTTTAGAAATGTGTTTTATTGAAAATGGCAGAGCTGCAATGCTGATTAATGAAGGCTGAATACAATATTTTGAAGTGAGTAACTTGGGGCCTTGACCTATCATCGATGGTGGAACTGAATTTTATTATTCTAAGCGATAATTTCCTCGCACTCACTATTATACGGTACTATAAGCCTATTTGAAACTTGTCCTCGCCAGAAAATAAGTGAAGTGGTGATTCTGATTTGTCCTTTGTATAATTCTATTTGAAGAACGAGGCTGCGCTGCAACAATTCCAGGCTGGTCAGCTGTGGCTTTTCCTTCTTTACTTTTTCCGCCCACCCCCCTCTCGCATCTTCAGTTCAAACAACAAGCCCTCTTCCAACAATTGTGCCTCAAGTAATCCAAAATAACTCTGCAATATTTTGCCCCTGATAACAAGTGTTATTTTTTCGTTACAAATGTCTGGTGTGGAAGTCGTCGCCGCCGTGGCAGGGATTGTCAGTGCCTTCGTCGCTTCAGTTGGTGCCTATCGCGGATGGCAAGCAAGGCGGGCGCGTCCACAACGTCCTCAACACCAGAACCTTGAGATCTCTTTGTCGAACGGGGGGAAAGTTGTTCAAAAGGAGTACGATGCGCATTTCGCAAGACTAGGGAAGAAGTTTGCGGTCGGCGATGGTTCGTTGTAACCCCATCGTTTCTTTGAATATCACCAAAATTTCCTGCTAACCTATGATAAATAGCAACGGCTAGATCGGAACTCAATACCTACGTAATAACACTCCAACATCTCCTTATCACTCTATTGTCTGAGTCGAACTCAACAACCCATATCATGCTCCCTAACTTGCCGAATTTGATTTCGACATCAGAGGAATCGAGGGCTGGAGTGGTTACGATACTTGCAGAGCAGTACCAGCGTATGTCTCAAGCTGCTCCCATAAGACGGTCTCTTATGACCAGATTGTTTCGGCCTACAAGGAAAGTTTCGACAATGCCGACTACCCAGACACGTCCAAATCTTCGACACAGTATTATCCATAACAGCGGAATCCAGAGAGGCCATGGGCTCGCTGAAAGGAAGCACCGAGAACAAGTATTCCAACTTGGGAGGGTACAAGCAGGACTGCTCACCAACAAGCAGTGTAGCTTCGCGCAATTGTCGAAATTTCACGAAAGAAGACGAGCTGGAAAAGTCTATAGATGCAACTGCGGCGTGGAAGAAATATCCTATGGGGACTTCGAGGTTTTCTTTTCCACGGACAAAGAGAAACTGAGAATCGACAACCTTGCGATTCTCCAATCCCATATTACACCAGAAGGCTACGGCAGGGAGGAACTGTGGTTTTGCAAGATGTGCGAGTCAGCCACGAGATTTACATTTTCGGGATTGATGACGCACTTGCGAGACCATTCCTCTACAGAAATACAAACCACCTTTTTTGGGTCGGTGGTGAAATGTTCGTGTTTGAAAAAGGGTGGGCCTTGTGAACCAAAGTGTAAGGTTGAAAGAGTTCCACTAGGTTGCGTATAGTACACTACAATAGAGATGGAGAAAGTCTAGGAATTAATAAAAAGAGTGGGGTTGTCGGTATGCTACCGCATTTCCAGCTCGGGCCTGCCTACTGTCAAGTCTCGACTCCCAAGCCAAGAATTGAAGAGAGCAGCCAAAATTCTCCGTCACGTCACATGTCTACTAATCAAAAACAGTAGAATAATAATCCAGGAAGATTACTAAATCATGGGATATCGTTGAGAAGATAGCCCCTCCTTCGTAATAAAAAGGAATAAGGAGTTCATTAAAATAAATAAATCCTCAACCAACAACTGAACTTTTCTTCCTCATGATTTATACCAAAGAATTAAGCCGCGAAAACAGATGAGAAGCAGGGAACAAGTCGAGCATATCTGGTTTCCAAAGGACCCAGAAAACGGACCGTCGGCCCCCCCTTAAACTCATTCCCGTTCTGGTCAATAAATCAAGCTAATACTAATATAGCAGACTTTCTAAGCCCAAGAATTATATTGGGCAATTCCCATAATTCCTTCTTAACAACCTCCTAGACCCACCATTTTCCCTGGAACGTATTCCTTCCCTACATCCTTTTCCAACCCCTTTCTACCTTCTCAAGTCAACTTACCCAACCTCTCTTACATTTATTAAATCTCCAGATCTCTCCCTCTACTCCTGTTTAAATTACTTAATTATCGTATTCTAAGTAATTAACTACGTCAGATCATCTCCCTCTTTCGATCCTAAGAGTCTTTCATATAGTCCCAGGTAAGTTGCGTAGAGCAGATGAATCGATACCTCGTGGTTACTCCTTTGACGTCTTTTCTGTAGCGGTTACTATTGGCTTGAGCTTGTTCAGCCTTGTTGTCCTAAGTTATATAGCGTATAGTGAGAAACTTGGATATAAATCTAGAGGCTAGAAGTGGCAATAACCTCAGCTAAATTTCATTGGTAATTAGATAATTGTCCTTACAAAGTGTATCATATTAAACACGAGCTGGATTTACTGACCAAAAAGTGAACAGGTGACTGAAATATACTAGTTCTGTCTTTTCCTGCCTATCTATGTTAGCTTAAACCTCCCTTCACTCATCGCAAAAACATCCTTGCTTGTCTAGGCCAGGCAGTGCACAATCCGTGGTCAAGTAGGAAAGTAATCTTGTATTCATAATCTCTATCTCGAGGGCAATAAACTATCAAAGACTAAATAAAAGACGGCTTCCAATCCCAAGTCCTCAGCTCCTTCTCGAGACCCGGATCTGACGCAACCCTGACAGGAGAATCAGTGTCCCCCAACAAGGGCCATTTCAATCCCAGTATCCTGGTTCTCGGTCAACACTCTCATCTGGTGCAACCACCACGGGCAGATCAGTATCATCTAACAGAGGAAAATACTTGTACTGATCAATAGGTGGTAGCCGCAAATGATAATTAGCCTCCGGCTTCCAACTCCCCTTCTCATCCCCTGCACCCGTAGTACTTGGAAGCCGCCCTTCGCCCATCCAATAATCCCAATCGCTATCGAATTTCATCTCCCAAAACGTGACAACCGGGATCCTAACACGAGGATTCCCCGCCTGTTCATTTCGGAAGCAGCGCAAGATCGAAGCAGCATACTTTTGCAATTTCCGAAATCCAACTGGAGAACCTGATCCTCGAGTTCTTGCGAGACGCAACTCCCTCAGTCCCGTGAATAGTTCTAGTTTTCGAGGATAGGCCTTGGATAGGTCGACGAGAGAATCGTAGGGTCCGTCGATTTGACCTAAGACGAGTATTTCCACTTTCTCTAAACCAGCTTTGCCAAGCTTGTCGAGAATTTCGTTTTGATGGAGCATGAGGGGGGAGAAGATGGCGGAGCATCGAGCAGCAGGCGGAGGGTTTTTGACGCACTCGTCCCAGCTGAGATATATAGTATCTCTCTTTGGATTGAAGAGGATAGACTTTTGGGTTCTTGAAGGTTGGTATGTTGCGCAGCTTGTTGATAGAGGATGGTAATGGGCTAGGACTTCCTCGTGGCTTTCGCGGTTGATATTGAGGGCAAATGGCGGAGGTACTATCTGGTAACGGATAGAAGGTCCTTGGTCTGATGGGTCAGTTGATCTCAGCATTGTCCCGTGTACGTGATTCATCAGCAATAGTTGACGTGGACGAGGAAAGGTTTCTCGCCAGATCATCAATCGAATCTCCAAAGGAAGTTGCGGGAAAAGGTGGAAGACCTTGAGGTCTCGGGGGGCTTGTGTGTTGGGAAAGATAGAGGCTCTGTTTCGAGGGCAAGCAACTTGTTGCAGGTTTAAGAGGAGGGATGTTATGGGAGGAGCTCGTTGTGGGTAGCGGTATTCAAACATGGTGTTGACGATGAATTGGTAATAGTTGCAGCAAGTAAAGCGTAGCAAAAATGATGGCATTGGTGATGTTATAATTGTGAGGAGTGTGAGAGAAAATAAAAAGATGGAGGAGAGGGCACTCCCGTTCAGCTTGAGTGCGTGAGGTGGTTCCAGGTTCCTTCCCTTTCCCCTCGCGTCTCCTCGCAGACATAAAAGGCAACCACGACCAACCCACCTCACCTCAACATCAACAACCTCGACAACCCCAACAGCACCAACAACCTCAGCGCTTGATCTTTCCCGTGCCGCACGAAATCAATTTCGGCCCCCGAATAGGATTTACAACTCTCTCTCCGATTGAGGGCGTTGAGGGTTCGCCGTTACTCTCGCTATGATCAGAGAGCGACATCTCGATATCATGTCGTTTGCACCTTCAACTCCCCTCTATGACCGACTCAGGTGGAATCGTTTGATCACCCAAGCCTTCAAAAACGAACTTCCCGACGCCGAGGGTCTGCTTTCTTTACCCAAATTTTCCAGATTTGGAGATCTACCGACAGAGGTCCGATTGCAGATCTGGAGGGCCACATTTCCTGGAGAACGTTTATTTCTTCTGGACTGCCGAAATGACACATTTGAGTCAACAATTTGGAGCGAAAAGCTGAATCCGAAAATTGTGAATGTCTTACCACCAGTGGCACACGCAGTTAACCAGGAAAGCCGCGAGGCGTTCTTGCACGAGTACAAACGGGTTTCACCGCGTATACCGGGGTTTGGCGATAGGGGGAAGGGGGAATATGTCCTGTTCAGTCCTTCGAGAGATACGTTGTTCCTATCCTGGTGGGAAGTCAGTCACTACCTTGTTAAATACTCACCTAGCGCACCTAAGACACCTAGAGAATATACAATTCTTATACATTCAGACCAGGGGTGGGTCACACATTATGAGGATACGGAATTTTCAGACAGCGAGAAAACTCTCTTTGGCGACATCCGAAGGCTTGAGATAGGGAACTTCTATGATCTTGCACATCGCAGGGACCAATCTCGATTCAAATGCTTCTAATTTTTCCGGCTTTTCAGTAACTTAGAGGAGGTTCGTCCTCTCCGGAACATTGAGCAAGACCCGGAAGATTCACACGAGGCGTCCCAGGTTGCTCTACATAAGGCCTTCTTTCAACAACTTTCTAGGACATCATTCGATTCACCGGATTCGGAAGCTTCCAGTATCAACACACCCACCATCACGTCATGGGATACGGAGCTGAAAAGGCACAACGGAAAACCACGGCGAATTCAATTTGTGGACGAATTTGATACAAAACAGTGGCATCGCCACCTCATCGATCACTACGTGCTGGTGCCAGCTGTAAAGAGAGGAGCCATTGAAAAATCAAATGGTTTAGAAGAAGGCGAGGAAAAAGCCAGCGAAGAAGCAATTGAGTTGGAGGAAGAGAATACGGAAGCTCCTGTTGACGGAGATGAGACTAAGAATAGCAAAAGTGCGTTAGCAAGGGAAGAAGACGCCTGGTGGAAAGGACCGATACCTGAAGTTGGGATTCTGCCGAAAGGCTTCAGAGCGTTTCCAAAGAAAGTGCGGGAGGACATGGTCGAGGATGAGAGAACTGATGGGTGGTTTCATACAAAATTAAGGAGAGGCCAATTGAGAACCAGAATCGCGTATACGGCACCTGGGCGAAGATTGACCGGAGTGAGAATCCTCAAGTGAAGCAGGGAGGCAATGAAGAAGGGAGATACTTCGCCCGGGGGGGGGGACTTCTTTCGAGTATCTACTTGCTAAGGGGGGCAGGGAAGAAGCACCCTTAGTTGCAAACTAGTTGCACCTCAGCAGATATTGGGACTTCGCCAAAATAGCAAACAATGGGTGGATGGAGGGCATAATTCGAGGAGATTAGTTGTATGTAGTGAGCAGGTTGGGGAAGAAGCACTCATTCTAGTAGTGGCTTTGAAAACAAAACAAACGACATTCATGTATGATAGAATACCGATGATATACGAAGATTCCGACGTATGGTAATGTCCACTTACGTGTTGAAAATGTAAGAAATATAGGAAGGAGGAAGCTCACCGCTCTCTTATCTGATGATGACAAATGGCACTACGGGGATAACGACATTTCGGCAGAAATTCCGTTTGGGAAAGCAAACACCATCCACTCTCCCATCATGGAGCTGTTCTCTACTTCTTGCAAGCATTGTCTTGCTATCTCTAGAGGTTCTCTAGAGTTCTCGCCCCAAAGATATCAATTTCTGCTCCGCTAAAAGACCACAATGGCGCCTGAAAATAGAGCAGCACCCGGTATACCATACTTCACCCCCCTTCAATCACCAGCAGCAGGCACAGCACTTTCCGCAAACCCACCAACCCTCTTTACCCCCCTCAAAATCCGAAATGTCACATTCCAAAACCGAATATGTAAGTCCTGAAGCTCGCCCGATGTCCAATTCCTTCATACCCCCCTCCATCTCTCATCTACCCCCACCAACAACTAAACATCTGCTAACAACAACCAAGGGGTGGCCCCAATGTGCACCTACTCCGCCGAAAACGGCCACCTAACAGACTTCCACCTCGTCCATCTCGGCGGCTACGCCTTCCGCGGCGCCAGCTTAACAATCCTCGAGGCGACGTCCGTCCTCCCCGTTGGTCGCATCTCCCCCCAAGACAGCGGTCTCTGGACCGACACCCAGATCCCCCCTCTCCGCCGCATCGCAGACTTCATCCACTCGCAAGGACAGAAACTCGGCGTCCAACTCGCGCACGGCGGACGGAAGACCAGTACCGTCGCTCCATGGCTGGGCGAACGGGGGAAGGCTACGCTTGCTACTGAGGATGTGGGGGGGTGGCCGGACGAGGTGATAGGGGCTAGTGCTATTTCTTGGGGAGAAGGGTTTGCGACGCCGAAGGAGATGACGAGTAGGGATATTGATGAGGTGGTGCGGGCTTTTGGGGAGAGTGCGAGGAGGGCCGTGGAGGCTGGGGTGGATGTTGTCGAGATTCATGGCGCGCATGGGTATCTCATCTCCTCCTTCCTTTCTCCCATCAGTAATCGGAGGACGGATAAATACGGAGGCAGTTTCGAGAATCGAACACGGATTTTGATTGAGGTTATCAAGGCGGTTCGAGAGGTGATTCCGGAGGAGATGCCGCTGCTGGTTCGAGTTAGTGCAACCGAGTGGATGGAGAAGAATGCGCCCGAGAGTTGGGATGTCGAGTCTACGATTCGCCTTGCGAAACTTCTTCCTGGTCTGGGGGTGGATCTTTTGGATGTTAGTTCGGGTGGGAATAATGCGGCGCAGAGGATTGAGATGCATTCTGATTTTCAGATTGGCATTGCTGGACAAATCCGCGAGGCGCTTTTCGCTGCTGGCATCAAGGACTTGTTGATTGGAGCTGTGGGCATGATCACTGAGGCAGAAGTCGCGAAGGAGATTGTTCAGGTTAGCAGCTCTTCATCGGAAGGAGAGAAAACTCTGGAAATCACAGACGAACAGGGAGCGATTGCCAAAGCGGATGTTGTGCTTGTGGCGAGACAGTTCTTGAGGGAACCCGAGTGGGTGTTGAGGGTTGCGCATAAACTTGGAGTCAAGGTTCAGTGGCCGAATCAGTATTCTAGAGCTTCTTTTCCCAAGGATAGCAAGATTTAGAGCAGACCCAGATGTGCCTTTAGCGTCCTCGTTATTTCTTAGCGTTATGATAGATATGAGATATATAGACTGAATGAATACACGTAGATTGTCAGAACTGGTCATGATATTATTGATAGCCCCCGGTAGCGAGGAGTGTTGACTGGCAGTTCCTCTTTGTTTAATTTCTAGCTGGAAGATAGTCAAGCTCACTCCTTCCCTTCGTTCCATCCCACTCTCCCTCCCCCCTCCGTAACATACACCATAATAACCAAAACAAGAAAGCTAATATACTATAAGGACAAAATAACATCTACCTATCTACCAATCCACCCAACTCCGCCAACTTTCCTCTCTCAATATCTTTACCAGATATACTAAGTACCCAAAGGTATACTTCAAAACCCAAACACCCACCTCACACCAACAAACACCATCAACCCGCTTAGTCCGAGCTGTAGGAGACTAGATAGTCACATTGAAGCTGCTTTAGGGGGGTATTGCTTTCCTTCCCTTTCGACTGTTGGGGTGCACTTTTTTTGTGTGTGTTAGTTTATTTGATTTTTGGGTTGGTTTGTGGGGGGAGGGATTATTGGAAAGGGTTATAGGGACGGGGAAGAAAAGAGGGAAAGAGCAAGGGCCTTCCAAGGGAAAATAAGGATGGAAAAGGGAATAGTGAAGCACATACAGTACATCTCTCCTCCACAGGAATGGAATCCATCACCCCTGGAACGTGTAGACCGCAGCCGAACCAGGTGCTCTTTGCTGGGGGATTAGTCAGATATGTATTTTTATGGGATTGGTAAAGGGAGGACTTACAGCATGTTGAACATGTTGCTTTGCGACACATTTTTGTGGTTTGTATTTGGTATTTATGTCGTGTTCCGTTTTCTTGTGGTGGAGGTTTTTTGATTGCGGGGTACGTTTCTTTGGTGGGGTTGATAAGCGGTGCACACTTCTGAGTTCGGCCCTGGGGTCTCTTACCTTTTATTTCTTGTTTTGGAAGTTGTTGAACCCTTTTGATTCTTGGACGAGGGGGGGAGGAGAGATTTATAGGACGTAGAGACTGGAGATTTGTTGCCGAAGTATGGTGGGTGAGGTAAGGGAGTTGATCCAGTCATGGTGGGGTGAAGATCTAGGCTCTGGGTACGGGCCGTTTTCGGGCTCTAGACCAGGGGAGGTTAGCGAGTTCGGCGAGGTCGGGGATGGGGTGATAAGGGGGGTCGGTTAGTAATTTGAGAATTATTTGTATAGGTTTCCATTGGAGGTGTTAGGTGTAGAGTGTATACTTATATGGGCATTTTATATATGGGTATTGTATAATTTTTTTCCTGGCTCAAGAGTGCTCTAAGTATTTCTCAGGTAAGGTTGGGTTTTTAACCAGAAACTCCATCTCGTATAATATGATTGTGCCCTCCTCGGTGGCCCTCCTGGTGCTCGTTCCCCTCTCTCGTCAATTGAGAAATATTGTAGCATCTGCCTTAGCCTAATCTGACAGGACAGTCCACCCAGATCAACTAGCTGTCCCGCTATCAAATCTGCGCTATCAAATCTGCGAGTACAAAAGCGCGAAACAAGTAGAATTGAAGTAAGAACTCAATGATTCTTGGGTTGTTGAACCCGAGCTGAACTGGTGAACGATCTTATATCGACAAAATTCCAATGACGAGTAGATCGCATTATTGATAATTGCTATCCTGGTAGGAAGTACGGTACTCGGCTTTTGTTCTGTCACATTCAATATCTCACATCTTGGTTTCTTCGTTTGAGTACTCTCTTATGCTTCCAATTCCATTCTCAAATAATTCCCTATTGCAACATCCTTGCCCCTCGCTTGTTATATCGACCGTTCGGCGCAAGGTCCTTGTGATTGTATATAGGTAAAGGTTGTAGTGTTAGGTAAGAACACGGATTCTTAAGTACTTTCTATCATATAGTACTCTTGCGAAAGTAGTTATCCCCCGGTGTTAGAGTCTAGACTTTCAGGTTATTCAGGTAACTTTTTTTTGAAACCCTTTATTACCTTTACTACTCTAGTGCAATTTTGCTAAACAGATATTTATACATCCCTACTTCGCCTCTTTACTAAACAAAACGCCTCACTTATTACTCCTCTCGATTCACCATGAATAGATGATGCACGAGCCCACTCATTCTGAAATTCTCTTTTCAATTCATTTAGTAAGGTTGCCATCGTATTGTTTAGTTCGCAAGTAATAATTGTACAGTGTTCTAAAAACATAATGTATTTGTATCGGTACAAGAGTCGATTATTGCTTTCTCATTGAGCAATAAACGATGTCTACATAAGGAAGAAGGATCCGCTAATCTTTGGACCAGCCTTGGCGCAACACTCACTTGTTCTTTGAGAAAACGAACAACCGATTGGAGGGCTAATTTTACAGCTGTCATCATCCCTGCCGTCAAGGTGTTACACATATTCAATATTGCATCCCGAGCAGTAAACGAGAATATCGAACCGAGGGTGAGAAATATTAGTTGTGATTTCTAGATCAACTTTGGACTGATATACGCTTTAGATTGGCAAGCAGCTTAGAGCTTCTTCCAATCCTCCTACTTTATTGAATTTAATGTCTCACGAATAGAAGAGCTACGTACAGGATCCTGAAGATACTAAAAGTCGGAAACAACTAAATCGTAAATTGCAAATGGCCAAATCTTAAAAGGTACGAAGAGGTTGAAAGCTTTCATCTTAAAAGTATGCCTATCCATACTATTATATTGTTTATCCTTATCCTGTTCCTCCTTTCTTTTCTCTTTCTTCCTTCTTTAAGTTAAATACTCGCTTCTCGGTTATCCTTAAAGAGGACAGAGGGTTGTATTACATCGCGTTTACTCCTTTAACCTTACTTATTTATTTTCATTCTTCCTTCTCTTTCTAAAAGAGTATAAGTATAAGATTATAAGAAGTAGAGAATACAAGGAGAAAATAGGAAGGGAGAGAGGAGAGGGGGGGGGGGAAGGGGTACAATAAGAGAGGGGGATAAAAAGAGAGGGGAAAGTAATAAGTAAACATTTTAGGGGAAACTTAGCCCTAGCTTAGGTAAGGTGATTTTTAAAAGTAAACATTCTTCCCCCTCTTCTTTTAACTCCTACTTCTTCTACTTTTTCTTTCTTTCCTCTCTATCTCTCCTTCTCTCTTCCTTTCTCTTATTTATATAGAGAATAATATATATGTGACAAAATGCTTTTATTGTGCCTCAAACCCCTTAAAAAGAGGAAGAGAAAGGTTGTATTTATATACAAATATATAATTCTAGAATGTTCTAGATCACGTGTTACTGATTCTAAGCGATTCCAGCAACAATATACCTCCGAGTACAGTAGCCTACGGAAAGAAAGCTGAGCACGTGATATTCACGTGCTTTTTATATTTGTTTTTTACTCTCCTTACTCTCTAGAAGTTAATGAGTAACAAGAGCGAAATCTATCTCCTAGAGACTTAATATATAGATTCGGAGGTAAGATAGCTATAGAGAAAATAGGTCGTGATTTAGTTAATTCACTTTTAGATTCTTAACTTCTAAAATCAATTAGAGTCTATAATTAATACTTATCAAGCTACAAAGCGATCAGGGACATGGTCACGCCGTGGTAGGTAGAGAAGAAGGTATTGAAGTATTTATTTGAGTGTAAAGCTTGCTTTCTAAGAAGAGTGAGCAGGAGTCCTTAAGTACTCGAGCGCCTGGACCCCTGGTTAGTGCAACGAGCGCAAACTACATATACACGTGACTTTCAAGAAAACGTGACTTTCAAGAAAACGTGACATACCCCTCAGGCGCACTAGTCCCGAATAGGTCGAGTGTTCCCTTTTGAGGAAGTAAACAACCTTTTTATATCTATAATTCTATGTTACCTTTTAATCTTCCTTTTAAGTAATAATAGTAACCCTACTACCCTCTCTACTATAGCTTGTTAGTTAAGATCTACTTGTATTACTCGTACTACTACTACTCTTAAGGTACGAAAAAGAAAGATAAGTAAATAGAGATTGAATTCCTCTTGTTTAATACTTAATCTATAGAAGTGAGGCTTGTTTAAGCTCACCTCTCACTTCTAAGTATTAGGTTAGTATAGCTTCTTAATCTTATTACTAATACTTGTTTCTAGAGAGGCGACCTTAATAATAGTTCTTGAGTTTCTTCTATACCTCCTCTACGCTCCCTGGCCAAGCTCTAAAACCCCTCTCTAGCTACTTAGTCGAATAAGCTTTAAACCTCTTCTCTAGTTACTTAGTTAGATGAGCTCCTAAACCCTCCTCTTGTCGCTCTATCGGAAGCTAACCCTGATTCCTCTCCTGCTAAGAAGAGACATAGTTCGCGAGGTGCCCTCTAACAGGATTTATGTAATAGTTGTTTTCAAGCTATGTTATAAGAATAGTTAGATAAGAATTAAGGTTATTATTATAATGTTGTTAGTTAGCGAGTTAATACTCGCTGTCATCGCTACTCAGATGGCTATAACTATATTCTAATATATCCTCTAGTCGTTCCTTTTACTCTTCTTCTATTTAGTACTCTTTAAGATTTAGCTATTGTATAGGTTGAATCAGTGAAGAAGTAAGTTAATTTATTATCTTATTTCAAGCTTCCTATTAACTAATTTCTTTTTAGAGTTTTAATAGTAAAGATTAAGGAATTATATACTGTCTATAAGTCTATAGTTTATTATAGTTTAGATGACGAGCTTTAACGCTATATAGATGCTACTCGTACTACTAGGAAGTATAGACTCGCCTCTCTTCCTTCTCCTACTCCCGCTAGTAATAATATTAAGGAGGATAAAGATAAGGTTATTAAATTAGTAAAGGTAGCTTAGAAAAGTGTTATTTATACTTATATCATTAAGTTAATAGATCTAATTAATAGTAATTAAGCTTAGTATAAGTTATCTTTATACTTATTATTATATATATAAATACTTAGAAGAGACTTAAGTAGCTAGCGACTTATACTCTAAGTAGGTTAGTTCTTTTAAAGGATAAAGAAATATATCTTTAAATAGACTTAAAAGTAGATAATAATAAAAGAAAGTTTATAAATAAGATTAAGTAAAAGAAGATTTATACTTAATAGTACTTTAGTTATATAATATATTATTTAGTAAGCTTAAATTAGTATCTCTTAGGTCTCTAAGTATATATACCTCTAAATTTATATATAATATACTTACCTCTTCTTAGAATAGAAGTACTAGTTTCTTAGAGTCGCTTCTTAAGGATTCTACTAATATACATTTATTCTAAAGGTTTAAGAGTTTTCTAAAGTCTTTAAATTTAAAGTATAGTAGATTTTTTATTATCTTATCTACTAGTATATCTTTTATTAGTAGATATATAAGCTTAAAGCTCTCTTATTAGTATTTCTAGTATAGCTATATATTCTAGATATTAATATATTAAAGCTTAGCTAAGATATATTAATTGTCCTTAACTACTAGTCTAATTGTTTACTAATTATCGTAGAATATTATCTATATACCTTCTAGATTAAGCTTTGATTTAGTAAATAAGCGCTAAAGAGCTATTATTTCCTCTATAATAGACTTTATACTAAGTAGCTCTACCTCTATAGTTGACATAGTTATAGTTTCCTGTCTTCTTACCTTCTATACTATTATACTACTAAATAGCGCGATTATATATCTAGTAGATAATTATTAGGTTTCTATATCGTTAGTATAGAAAGTATTAGATACTATTATTAGAAGTGTTTCTCTCTATTTAGCTAAGTATTCTATCGCTAGAAAACAAGAACTAAATAGATACTATAGAGTCTACTCTATAGCTTAAATATATATAATCGAAGGGTTTATTAGAAATTATAATAGCTAAGAGTATACAAAGGCTATATCTAGTTAGATTATTATTATAGTATATAGAATTAAACCTACTATTTACTAAAAGAGCTTAATATCGTGTTATTTTATACTCTCTTCGTTCTTCTTAAGCTCTATTCCTAGTAGAGATATATATAGACATTTTCCTTTAGTTAGTCTAAATCGCCTAATAATCTACTTAATATATATATCGTATATTAACTAGAGCTTTATTTACTTACGATCTCTAAGTACTTAAATATCTAGAAACTATTTAATATCTTTTAAATTATAGAGTTTATATACTATACTTAACTTATTAAATAGTAAGTAAGCTTAAACCTTATTATCCTTATAGTATATAAATTATATATTATTAATATAGAATATTATAAAGACCTTTCGATTTTCTACTATATAGATATATAGTTCTTCTAGATAAGAAATAAGTTTAAGTTTCTTCTTTAATATACTTATAAATTCGTTAAACTAGAGTACTAGA
>LKTO01000717.1:0-22643 GCA_001399465.1 Hymenoscyphus scutula
AACGTCTATATAACTCTAGTAAGAATCTATAATTCTTAATAAAAACTAATAAAATTAAAAAATCTTCTTAGTTACTATATAAATAAGTAATATTAAGATTTATAGACGCTTACTAGCTATAACTAACGATTCGCTTAAAATTACCTCTATATTTATAGAGTTTTTTTAATTTCTTTAATAACTTAGCTATTATAATTACTAAGTATCTAAGATTTCTAATATTACTTATATATTTAGTAATAAAGTAAAGTTTTTAATTTTATTAATTTTTATTAAGAACTATAGATTTTTACTATAGTTATATAGACGTTTTTTATATATATTTTAAGTCGCCGACTCGGTGTTATAGCTAACTCGGTAATATAGCCGACTCGGTAGTAAACTACGTTACTTCTTTTTACTTCTTATAAATAATCTACTTCTTAATCTCTACTATAATAGAGTAAAGTAGTTAAAAAGAAGAAGAAAAAGTAATAAAGTAAAGAAGTAGAGAAGTTAGAAAACTTTTACTTATTTCCTTAATATTAAAAACCATCTAGATAGATTTATAAGTAAATTAACTATTATACACTAAATGTCTATATAAGCTAAACATTATATAGTATATGAGAGGGGTACAACTCCGGCTAACACGAGCTAAACACCGACTTGATTGATTCCGATTAGTAGAAGGGTTGTCGCATTAGCAAGCGTCCCGTGATACCCTTTCGCGTTAACAGAAGCATTGAGTGGGTCCCAGGAAAGGACGAGAAGTCGGAGTGTACGTGTCATGAGAGGTTCACCGAGAAGCAAAGGGTCAACGCGAAGGCGGGTCATGAAGGGGATGTATTTTAGAAGTTTTGAAAGTCATGATTGATTGTTACTCCCATGGTCGGCGCCCTTCGCTGCCTGGAAAGTATTCGTGTAATGTACACCCTTAAAAAGAAACCCCATTGGCAAATAAAAACTCCATGCCGTAAACCATTGAAATACCCATCCCATTATGTTCCCACCAGCTTCACCCAACCTCGATATCCCAGTCCATCACGTCGAGAGTCTGAAACCAAGGCCGAGATCATTTGAATGAGACTCGATCAGAAAACCACACCAGCACTCTATGAGCGCTCACCGCGGAGTCGGCGAGCCAACTGGATGTCCTTGGATTGAATGGTGACACGCTTGGCGTGGATGGCGCACAAGTTGGTATCTTCGAAGAGGGAGACGAGGTATGCCTCAACGGACTCTTGGAGGGCACCGATGGCGGAAGATTGGAATCGGAGGTCAGATTTGAAGTCCTGGGCAATCTCTCGGACGAGACGTTGGAAAGGAAGCTTTCGGATGAGGAGCTCAGTCGACTTTTGGTAACGACGGATCTCACGGAGAGCGACGGTTCCTGGCAAATGTTAGAAGGCGAAGACGCGTTGTGATTGAAGATGCTTACCTGGCTTGTATCTGTGTGGCTTCTTGACACCTCCGGTTGAGGGTGCGGATTTACGGGCAGCCTTAGAAGCAAGCTGCTTACGAGGAGCCTTTCCTCCGGTGGATTTACTGTGATGAGAATGTTAGATGTGAATCGCAGAGGTGGTGGAGAGTTGTTGTTGTAGTGTGGGGGAAAGAGACGCGTTGAAGATGAGGCTGAATGGAGTCACGGTCGCAATCTGCAAACCACGATCTCCGAGCCCCCAAATCGATGCGATGCGAAGGCGAGTGCAAGACGATGAGAAAGGATACTGAGGAAGAGACTTACCGAGCGGTTTGCTTGGTACGGGCCATTGCGATGGTTATTGAGGATTGTATTGATGGAAGAAGAGTTGGTGGTTATTGATGGATGGTTGTTGTTGTTGTTGGTGGTCGATGGTCGAAGTTGTTGTGGATGGAGAAGAAAGGAACTGGGAGGTGGGATGGGGGGATATTTGTACGTGCAGTGGCGCTAGCCGAGTGATTGCCTTAGCGCGTGATTCGAAAGTTGCAGGTGGCCGGGAGCGCTCAGAAACGGTCGATTGCGACTTCCAAAATCAAAGTTACCACGGACCAATCAGAGACGAGATCACTTTTTCTTATGTGGCAGGAACACCCCCGGCCACCTAGGTACAGCCACCCCAGCTGATTTGGAGTTCAAGCAACCTACCTACCTACCTATTGTTTTAGATACAGAGTAGGTATCTACGTATCTACGTATATAGAATCTACGCGGAAGTTCAGGGAATTGTGACTCATTCGGGAGACTGAGTGAATGATTTTAGGCTGCAACATTTAGATTTTAAAGGTGAGAGAGATAGTTTGAGGCAAAGTGTTTACGTGCGTGCCATTCAACTCTATTACCTACTTTACAAGAAGCAATAGAAACTCGCCACTTCTCCAGCTTTTCCTTCACTCTGCATACCTACGGACCCGCAACTTTTGATGTCGTGACGGTACCGCGTTGAGCCAATCAAACGACGTTGTAATATGGGGCTACGCCGGGGGTAGTTCGGGTCCTACAGCCAGCCAATCAAACGACGCGACCGTGTTGTGGTCGCACCTGCCTCCAAATCCTTTAGTACTAGCGCTTCCTGGTGATTGCAGTGATTGCGGCAGGGCCATCAACTGTCAGCTACTTCAAATAGATAGCCCCTCCAACCTTCTTGCATCTCCATCTAAATTCTACAACACCATCTCTTCGACCATTCTTCTCACGCCACCCCCAACGATCAATCCCATACTCATCTCCCTCATCTTCTTTACCAAACAACCTTCATCATGACTGGACGTAAGTACTTCACATCCTCTCCCCGTCTCCGCATCGTCGCCTCCCCCCTCCCCTCAACCGCAACCTCACCGTCGAGCTTCAACCCCTCGAACGCGTCTGGCACCTCAGAAGCTCCTGCTAACGCGTCTTCTTCACAGGCGGAAAAGGTGGCAAGGGTCTCGGAAAGGGTGGAGCCAAGCGTCACCGCAAGATTCTTCGTGACAACATCCAAGGTATCACAAAGCCTGCGATCCGTCGTCTCGCACGTCGTGGTGGTGTCAAGCGTATCTCAGCCAGTAAGTTTTCCATCCTCCTCCCAATTACCATCATCTCCCTTCCGCAACAATCTCTAACTCTCCCCCCCAGTGATCTACGAGGAGACCCGTGGTGTTCTCAAGACCTTCCTCGAGGGTGTCATCCGAGACGCAGTCACATACACTGAGCACGCCAAGCGAAAGACCGTTACTTCCCTCGATGTTGTCTACGCCCTCAAGAGACAAGGCCGCACACTTTACGGTTTCGGTGGTTAAACGGTTCGCGCTTCACAATTTTTCAACGCCTCTTTACGAAATGTTCTCTCCAGCACAAACTTCTTGTGGGAGGGACTGGTGCGCTTTGGGATGGTTTCATGTTTTCTGGGCTTTTTTCGGGCGGTGTTTATGTATCATAAGGGGATTTGGCGGCCTGGGTGGCAGTCCATGGAATAATCAATCCACCAATCAAATAACATCATGACTTCAAATCGTCCATCTGCTCGTGCTTGACTCTGTGACTGGTGATTTCTTTGTTTTGAACCCTCACTGTTTCCCTGCATCTCCGGCGTGTTTGTGTTTTCGCGTTCTGGGCGGACCCGTCGCGTTGATTCCGAGGCATACTCGTTGGGTGGTTTGTCGTTTGTTGCGCTTCTCTCGGTGTGGGCTATTCGTGAAGCAATCCCTCTTCTGGTTCTTCGTGCTAGATGATGCCTCTCCGGAGCTCCATGATAGGTGGGGTGCGGCGATACTCGTTCAATTAGGTTTTGACCTGATGTACCTGTATTTGTGACTCTAGCTTGGTTTCGTGTCTCTTAATACTAGTTTACTTAATAATTTAAATAAAAAAAGTAACACTTTAGTTACCTATTTCCCCGGTCTATCTACTTGTATTTATATAATTAAATTATAGTAATAATTATTTCTTTTTCTAGATAAATTTTAATATATCTCTATAAATAAGAGTTAAATAAAACTATTTATCTTATAAGCTTAAAGTCTTAAATATATAAGTAAGACAAGAGTATTTTTTTAAAAATTTATAATAAAAAAATTCTTCTACCTTTTCTCTATTTATTAGTAAAAAAATTATTTTATTTAGAAAAACTATTAAAGAATTTATTATATTTATTATATTTATTATATTTATTATATTTACTATATTTATTATATTTATTATATTTATTATATTTATTATATTTATTATATTTATTATATTTACTATATTTACTATACTTTCTTATTTTATATTTTCTTAGTTACTCTTATATCTCTTTTTATAAATTTTAATAAGTCTATAGAGAGTAATAATATATTACTAAGTAGAAAATTAAAAGGTAAAAGAAAAATATCTAATAAAGAATAAAATTTAGATTAGATTATAGTATAACGTGGTTTATTAGTACCTCGCTAATATTAGTACCTCGCTACTTGAAATCTTATACAAAAAACGTCTGTGCACAACCGTGCACTTTGAGTATATATTAATAAAAAAATCTAAAATTGAAATTTCAGTTTTATTAATATAAAAGTATTCTTAATTCTTAGTTTTTAAATATTACTTATCTTATATTAAAATGTTATTAGATAAAGGAAAATTTACTAATAATTATAGGGGTATTTTTAAGCGAATTGTTAATTAAAACTAGTAAAGAATTAAAATTGATATTATTATAATATTGAACTCTTGTTTCCTTAGTAAAATTTCAATTTTAGATTTTTTTATTAATACATACGTAAAGTGCACGGTTGTGTACAGACGTTTTTTATATGAGATTTCAAGTGGCGAGGTACTAATACTAGCGAGGTACTAATAAACCACGTTAAAATAAGTTAATAAATTAATAAGTAGACAAAATAATAGAATATTTTTTTAATAGATAACTTTTTATATTATTTTAAAGAGAATATTCTTATTTCTAAAAAATTTAAATTTAGATAATATCACGATAATAAAATAACTATAAGACATCTTCTACTTACTTTATAAACTATATATTACTTCGGAAATATTTTTATCTCTAGAGTTCGTTTATACTACTAAACTTTAACATTTCTATAAAAGAGCTAGAATAAAGACGAATTAAACCTCTCTTATCTTATAATCTCGAAAATCTCGAAGTAATCTTATTCTATAATAGACGAGAAAGAGAATCTTATAAAGAGCCTTTAACTAAATTTACTATACTAGAGATATAGTATCTAACTCCTTAGTTTCGAACTAAAGTAACTTTATATCGAGAAAGAGATCGAGAGTACACTTAACTAACGACTAAGCGACCTTAATTATTATATAGGTTACGAATATAGACTCTGTCCGACCTAGCAGATGAGTTCCAAGTAAGCTACACGTATTAGAAAAGCTAGAGACTTTAAGAATTAAAACCGTAGGGTAATGATCAAATTACTAAGAACTAACGATACTGAAGAATGTAGGTTACAAAGCAAGAAGCAATAGGCTCTACAATACTGAATTTCAAATTCCATTTTGAATAATTTTGCATGCCAACCCTATTATACATGCAAGAACAAGAGCAACAACATCAACACCACACCCTAAAAACGCCAGTTTACACAAAAGATCACCCCACTCCCAATCATAAACCATCAGGTATCTCAATCGTCTCGCTAATCTCACCTCCCACCTCCCCTTCATCTCCCCTAGTGGTTGGAACCTGGGTTAAAACATCAAAAGCCCCCGTACCAACTTTACTCATCCTCCCCAGCACAATCCTAGAACTAGGATTACTTAAATCATCCCAATCCCCATCCGTAACCGCATCCGCAAGAAAGCCAACCGTAGTCTCGAAACTCATCTTCATAAACGGACTCACACTCCCCCTTAACCCATTCCGATTAAAAGGACTGAAACCCCCGCCCCTCGTCATGAAATCCGCGATGAGGTTGAGATGGCGATTATCAACACTAATTCCGTGACCACCAAAGACGCCAGAGAGCTCCTGGATGATGGCCGCGCGACATGCCTCTACGCCGTAGTTGGCCAGCATGGCGGCGATGTCGTTGGTCGAGATGGTGTTGGGGTTGAGGTAGGCGGGGTATGATTGCATAGCCTTCAAATTGACACCTGCGGTGTGGACGGCGGGGACCTTGATCTTCTTGCCGGTTGCGATGTCGTCTATCTCTGCGTCAGGGACGTAGGTGCAGGCTCCAAGACCAGGGATTTGTTGGATGAGACATTGACGGAGAGCATCTTCGACGACGGTCATCATCAATATTTTGGGGGCGTCGGCGGCGTACTCGAGAGTGATATCGCAGTATTCTCCATTCTCTTCGTCAAATTTGAAATGGACGATATCGCCACATTTTGTCATAACTCGAGCTTCGCGTTCAGCAGCCGCTCCGGTGTTTTTCTTGCTCTTCACCCCATCTTCCTCCTCTTCATCCTCAGCAGCTTCGCGTGGGCTGCCACCAATTCCCTCGTCATCTGGAACATCGGCATCCTCTTGCTCAGCATCTCTGAGAGTTTCGGCTTGCACCCGATCATCATCATCATCGTTTGCTGCGTAGCTTACACCTTCTCCGCGGTTTGTTGATGCTTGAGCTGTCTTCTTGGCGTCGTCCTCCTCCGCATCGTCATCGTCTTCATCGTCTCTCTCCACGGAACCACGGTTTGGTGGTGCTGCCTCTTCGATACGTCCGGAAGATACACCAATGTCAGGCATGCTGGATCCCTTCTTCAGCTTCTCGTCATTCTTCCTACCCATTGCTTTGCGCGTAAGAGCCTGCAACTTGGGGGCAAATTTTCGCTCGAGGGTATCAACAACATCGTCCACTTGGATGGCATAAGTTTCGACGTATTCCTTTGAAGGGAAAAGTTTAACGTGTATGTCATAAATTTTAGCTGTGTTGAACGCAACACCAGGACCAACACGTTCTTGGACAGTCGCTTCGTCCATAACTTCACCCAAAGACAATACACTGATTCCCTTTGCAAACTCCTCACCCTGTGCTTCCGTCAATTCTGGATTCAATCGTACAGTCATGGCTGGTGTGGCAATTTTGGCACTAGCTGTCATAACAATTTCACGCAAACGAGGAATACCCAAGGTGACATTCTTTGTCGAGTGACCAGCCAAGTGGAAAGTGTTCAGGGTCATTTGCGTAGATGGTTCTCCAACAGACTGACCGGCAACAATTCCAACAGCTTCACCGGGGTCAACCACGGATTTGAGATACTTCGCAACCAATACAGGCTCAAGTGCTTTCTTGACTCCGACACCCGATTTGTGCTCTTTATCTTTCACTAGTCCGTCCGGGTTCTTCTTCAAGTATTCCGTGAGAGCATCGAAGAACTTCTCGGAGGTGGCGTATCCATACTTTCCAGGGTTGTAGCGTGCGAGAACCGGTTCAGGGCCATGTATATCATTGGCTTTCGCGTGCTTCACGGCTTTTTTCATCTGCTTCAAAATGGCTTCTTTGTCGGTGAATATACTGTCGTAACCATCCTCTCCATATCTGAGTTGAGCAAGCTCAGAGCTAATGTTTTCGAGGAGGAATTTAAAATTTGTAAGATGCATTTGTTTGGTCACATCCAAGCCATCCTCGCCGTAGAGGAATTGCACCATGGTTCCATCAGAATCTCTGACGGAGGTGTCGTACTCAACCTTCAATCCCTCCATACCCTTGATTAGACATCTTTGCAAGTATCCGGATCTCGAGGTTTTGACTGCGGTATCGATCAAACCTTCTCTTCCAGCCATGGCGTGGAAATAGTACTCCTGAGGACGAATCCCCGACAAGAAACGATTCACGATATACCCACCAGCACGAATGTTGGTCTCGTATGGTCTGAAACAAGGCAGAGTTTTCCCGCTGACCATAATTGGTACACGGCGACCTTCCAAAACTTGTTGACCAAGATTACACGAAATGAGGTTCGCATTGACTGCACTCCCCTTGGCCCCAGAAACTGTCATGTTCTGCATTTGATTTTTTGGGAATTGCTTGACCAGGCCTACTGGAAGACAAGCCTTCGTGATGTCACCGGACAATGTTCCGGACCGGGCAGTCATCATGATATCCAGTCCACCTTGTTTGCTGTCATCTCTCAACACATCTTCCATTCGGTTCATCAATTCAGGGTCGGTGTCCGTTGGATTTTGATCCCCCAAACTGACATATTTCGAGGCGACCTCCAATCCAATTCGTTGAGCCTCCTCGAGTTTGCCTTTTCGAATCTGTTCACCTTCCGGAGTAAGTCGCAGATCGTCCATGCCACAAGTGAAGGCTCTCATGTGTAAGAATTTGGTGAGGAGCCGACCAAGTGTACTCAGCATTTTACCAGCGGCAGTTGCACCATAAACCTCATGGATCGAATGGACAAAACCACCCCCACTTGGACCAATTTGAGCTTTATCAAGAATACCTGTGATGAACTCTCCATCTTTGAAAAGCACAACACCCTCTTCAGAGTTGGGACTCCATCGATTATCAGGCACCTGAGATTTGCCCGTGAGACACAACGGAGCGCAGTCCACTGGTTTGATGTTTTTAAGGATAGTAGTGATGACTTGCTTTCCTGTCCACATAGGATATGGCTTGATGATGGCTGGTGTAACTGTTTCTATACGTTCACCAACAATGTGCCCATCTTCAGGTCGCAAGCAGTTGTATACCAGCTGTTGGTAGGTTCCACGATCGAAGAATGCATCTCTACTACACATCCAGACAGAGACAGAGATATGATCTTGGATGAGACCTCGCAAAGGCTTTCCTGAAGTGGCGGCCAAATATTGGTGATCAGTATCCGCGATTTGTAAAGCTTCTGCTCTTGCAACTTCGTTCTGGGGAAAATGCATATTCATCTCGTCTCCATCGAAATCTGCGTTGTAGGTGTTGCAATTTGCGTAGTGCATGCGAAGGGTCTTTTCACCTGGGAGAACCCTGACACGATGTCCCATCATAGAAGGTTTGTGAAGAGTCGGCTGTCTGTTCATCAAAACCACATCACCGTTAGTGAGATGACGATGGACCTTTTTGTTGCGAGCTCCAGTTGACCTGCTGTTGGTTGGCGCTAGCAATTGGTTTGCAATTGCCAATCTCTCATCCGGAGTCTTGGTTGTCAAGCTGATGACCTGACCGTGCTCGTTTTCAACAGCTGCGGCTCCTGGCCATTTTAATGGTCCGTTGATTACAGCCTGTTGCATATCCTTGAAATTATGACTGGTAACTGGCTCTGGGTAGGTCAGTTTCTCGGCAAATACTGGTGGTACACCAATCTCGTTCGTTTCGATATTTGGATCCGGAGAGATAACACTACGCGCAGCGAAATTGACTCGCTTTCCCATCATATTTTTTCTGAACAAACCCTCCTTTTTCTCCAACTTCTGCTTGATTCCATCTTCATTCTTCTTGCCTGCCGCGCCCTGTATGGGGTTACGGTCTCGATCAATCAGGGAATTTACGGCATGTTGGAGTTGTGCCCAAGCTTCTTGGAGGTCGGTATAATCTCTTGGGCGGTAGGCTGTGACCTCTTCTGAGCCGTTGTTGCGGGCCTGTATTTCATTGTAGATTGACTGGATCAATTGGCAATTCGTCAGAATACCCTGGTAAAGCTTGTTTTGTTGTGCCTCTGTGACTTCGTTATCTCCAGTCTTCGCATCGGGTCGATATTTGTTTGGAGGGACCAGTAGAGTTTGGATGAAGAACATATCAGCTGTGACTTTTGTTGCTTTCTTGGCCGTTGAGCGTGAGTTATAGACCAGGGATAGTACCTCCTGTTCCTTGTCAAACAATAATTCCAGCCGTGACTTTACTTCGGTTGGATTTAGATATGTCTGCTCCCTAGGCGCAACCTTGGAAGTTGCGCTGCTCTGACCCATAACCACATCCCCATCTGCATCCAGGTCCTCCCCTTCACCTTCGTCATCATTCGATTCGTTGGATGATAAATCGATGTCGGCGATTCCTTCGTCAAAGCCGCCGTCTGGCTTCTCGCTCAATTCCTTTACTGCAAGAACTGCATTTCTCGCACGCAAGTTCTTGAGGGAGTTTTTCGCGATTTCCTTGGGGCTTAATGCTTTTTCGAAAATTTTCACAAATTTGTCCTTTCGATAGGTAGGTGAGACACCCTTGCAGGTGGCACAACTTTTACCCTGTGTGATTGATTTCATGAACTCCTTGATGACGATTCGACGTGCTTCGGCCACGGCCTCGTTCTTTTCCGTTTGCCAATCCCAAGGGGAATCTCTTGCTGCCTTGATGGTCTTCTTCACGAACGAGTTTCGGAGTCGCATGATTTTTTCCACGGCCTCACTGCTATTCCTTCCACCATCTTCCTCCTCTCCTACATCAATGCGGTCCACATCCTCAGCCGGGCCAAGTAGTCCATGTTGTATAAGGCGAAGTTTGCACATGTATCGGTTGACTTCTTTCTGGGATAGCTTCAGGCGGTTGCAAAAGTTACATTTTGCTCGTAGTAATCGTAACATCTGGGTCATGAAGGTAGGATGGTAAACTGGAGCGATGAGTTCGATATGGCCGCAATGGCCGGGGCAGAGTTTGTCTTTTAGATTACATGTTGCGCAGCTACGCCCTCGATTAGTTTAATGACATTTGCGAGCGCGGAAGTAGAAAATAACTAAACGCACAAAAGATCTCCCGACGCTCCTAAAACTGGATCATAAAGACCACCAGGAATTGGGTGGTTGAGGGTGTCGTAGGTCTGGGGATTCTCAATGCGCTTGACCGACAGCGCCCTGATTTCGGCCGGAGTGAGGAAGGCGAAGTCGACGCTGCCAATGGCAGACGCAGTTGGCTGTGATATATTCATTTTTCGTATTTCTACTCACCAGCACAGGCTCAACATAAATGGTAATGGCGACCCAAAGCTGTTGGCAGTGGCTGGTGGTCGGGTCGTGGTTGTGGTGGGATGAAGAGGTGCAACAAGCAGCTTCGGGGAGAAAGTTGGGTAGCGATAAGAAAAATTTCTACAAGTACGAGTGGAGTTTTAGCTGCATTATCACTCACAAGCATCTGATTCGCTAGAAGAACACTACTTACCTAGCTTACTCATCGACATGGAAATACTTGTACAGCCTAATTATGTTCTTGTTAAAATTATATAAAAACTCTTTGGAGATATATATATGTTTTTATAGACAATTATTTGGCAAGGTTGGGCTTTGTACCACTGCATACTGGAGTATATGATTTCATAACCAATCACAGGAACCTTCTCCTCTTTAATTGCCTAAAGACTTTTAGATGAGTAAAGTTGATATGATATCCGTTATTCTATTGTATGAGTATGAGCGGATTAGAGCTTCATGAGCCATCTCTGGTAGTTTGGTGAGTGAAGATGATTTAACGGGTGGCCGCTTTTACAACACTAAATAAGCTACTACTCTGAGCTACTCTAGTATCTAACAGTATCCATGGGTAGGTTGGGCATCATCAATAATACAACCACTCAACCACTCAACCACACCTCACGTCTGCAACAGCCCTCATACTCGACCCTCGACCCTCGGCAAAATCGCCATCATGGATCGTGGGAAAGCATCCCCCATTCTCGCGCCTCGCCACGACTCCTCGAGCCGCGTTGGCAAGCCCGAATCAGCAGCAGAGAAACTGGCAGCCCTCAAAGCCAGAGTCGCAGCGGCAGTTGGTAGCAGCAAAGCAAAAATAGGAGGCACAGGACTCAACACCCCCCCTCATCCCATCCTAGCTCGAGGAGGATTAAACGTCGACCTACACCCAGCACTTCAGGATTTGGGACAATACAAGGCATCAAAGAGCGTTGCGCCCAAGTTCGCAACCAGCATTGGAAATGCCCGCCCACATCCCGAAAAACCTGCGAAGGGCAAGAAGCAGCCACTCGATCTCTCCGGCCCTTCGGCAGAAGAAACGAGAAATAATCCATATTTCGATATCAGTTTGGGGGGCCAGACGGCCACGTTGAAGAATAGGCATTCGAGGCAGCTGGTGTTCAATCAGAAGGGGAAATATATTCAACAGGCCAATGCATTACGAAGACAAGCCGCCCTGGAGGCAATGAAGAAGCGTATCGCAGAATCATCACGGAAGATTGGCATAGACGAAGATCTCGATACGGAAAAGAACTACCTCATCGAAGCGCCCCCGGAAATCGAGTGGTGGGATGAAGGGCTTGTGGATGCCAAGGACTACGGCGCTTTGGACGATTCAAGTAAATTGAAAATCGATACCGCAGACTCGATCATCACCGAATATATCCAGCATCCAGTCCTTCTCGAGCCTCCACAAGAAAAGAACATGCCCGCCCCCAAACCTATGTTCTTGACCTCGAAAGAACAGGCCAAACTACGCCGACAAAGAAGGATGGCAGAGCTGAAGGAACAGCAAGCTAAAATCCGTCTGGGTTTTGAGCCAGCACCCCCTCCAAAGGTAAAGAAGGGAAATCTCATGCGAGTACTAGGAGAGGAAGCAGTCAAGGATCCGACGGCCGTCGAAGCCCGCGTGAACCGAGAAATCGCAGCACGACACCAAACTCACGTCGAAATGAACGAGGACCGAAAACTCACCAAAGAACAACGGCACGAGAAGCTTGCTTTGAACCAGGAGAAGGATGCCGCCAAGGGAATCCGAATGATGGTATTCAAGATTGATAACCTGGCAAATGGCAGCCACCGATTCAAGATATCGAAGAATGCAGAACAAATGGCACTCACGGGTGTCTGTGTAATGCACCCAAGATTCAATTTGGTGATTGTTGAAGGTGGAGAGCATAGTATACGACAGTATAAAAAGCTCATGATGCAGAGAATTGATTGGACGGAGAACTCCCCCACGCGAATTAAGGAAGGCACTAAGGCAGAGGCATTACAAGATTGGCTCAAGGCAGAGGATGAGAAGGGCGAGTTGAAGGAGATGACATTGAATAAATGCGTATTGGTATTTGAGGGCGAGGAAAAAGCTAGGGCTTTTAGAAAGTGGGGAAGTAAGGTGTGTGAAACGGATAGTGCTGCCCGTGATGCCTTGACCAGAGCAAAGATGGAGAATTTCTGGGCGATGGCAAAAAGCATGAAATAGGTTGAAGAATAATAATACCCGTGGGTTTTCACCACAATATATATGCTTATGCTCAAGGGGGCTAGGGTGTCATGTAGGATTGTAGTCACTGAAATTGATCTTATAATCAAAATATCAAACTCCTGGTTCGCAAGTGAGGTTATTTTGAAATACTAACTTCATAGAGTTTACCTTACGCGAGAAAGGTTAGTAGCTGTGTTGATAGAAGGAGTTCTTGAACTTCCAAGGTAATTTCCCCATACTGAGTTACGTTTCTTCAATGCAAGCGTTTGTAAAGTTAGGTGACTTGTACCTTCCTATCGGGCTTGAAACCCATTATATTTACAATGTCCTTCTCAACCATCCAACGCCATCATCTCCGCAACCACTTCCTCGTCCTCAAACTCATCCATAACAACATCCGTCCTCCCCACCACCCCCCCCTCCATCGCCTCCCTCTGGGCCTCCTGCAGCGCCCGAATATTCTCCTCCTCAACCTTTTCCTTATGCTTCTCCAAATCCGCCAAACTCCAGGTACTAATACCCTCCTGATCCACATTCTTAAATGGCTGCGCCATGCCCCTCAAAAACTTCTTCGCACTCCCCACCGCCATATCCGTACTCAGATTAACCTCGCTCTCCAAAATCGCCTGGTTGATCCATTTCGGTAGCTGATTCCGCTTCTTGAGAAAGCGTCGGTCGGCTAGAACCATGATTCCGTAGTCGTCTTTTCCACGCAGGACACGACCGAGACATTGAGCGGCGTGACGCATGGCGTCGAAGGAGAGGAAGTCGTTTTCCCGGATGCGGTATGTTTCCCGGAGAAATTCGAGTCGGGCTTTGAGGATTCGGGATTCGGTGTATTGGAAGGGAACGCCGATGCACAGCACCGTTCGTCCATATTGGTGATCGAAATCAATACCTTCACTGACCTTTCCTCTCGCGACACAGAGTAAGATTGCTCCTCTTCCATTACAGCATGCTGTGCGGTAAGTTTCGAGAGCGAGAGATGTTTCTTGGGCGTCGGGCGTCTCGACGAGGATGAGTTTGTATTTCCATACCTCGTCCAGGATACCCATTCCCTGCCACATGCTGATGATGGATTCCATATAGAGG
This sequence comes from Hymenoscyphus scutula, assembly GCA_001399465.1. Classification (NCBI taxonomy): domain Eukaryota; kingdom Fungi; phylum Ascomycota; class Leotiomycetes; order Helotiales; family Helotiaceae; genus Hymenoscyphus; species Hymenoscyphus scutula. Next base: position 14,086 of record LKTO01000717.1, read on the forward strand.
TAGGAGGGGAAGAAGACCACCATTCCATCTGGAGTGAGCTTGGAGAATTCTGTGAGGATGTTGCCGTAGTTTCGGACAACGGCCGGATCGTTGCGGACTGCGAAGCCGGAGGAGATCTGGGCTTGATCGGATCCACGGGTTATTATCATGGGTAAGAAGGAGCGACGGGCGAGAGTCATGCTGTATGATTCTTGAACGACGGTTTCGAAACCGAGCATCTTTGGGTACATTTCGAGGGGGGAGATGGTTCCCGAGGTTATAATGACGGAACTGAAACGATCGAAGACCGGTTTGATGGCTATTGCGGCGTCCAGGCATGTGAAGTGAAGAACTGGATTGGGAACCTCGGCGGCGTCTGATTCGTATGGTTCTAGTATAAGCAAGAACCCCTTTTCGTAGGTAGCTACAAGAGTTGCAAAGGTTGCCACCTCTTGAAGAGGTTGGAAATCTTCGATATTCGTCAACTCGAGGGTCCGAACCAAGGATGTAAGACGTTCGGCACAGAATCTCAGTGGCTTTTTTTCGATAAAGGTGTACTCTTTGAGATGAGCAAGGAACGATAGTGGTGTCTCTGAGATGACTTGACGAACTTTCATTCTTGTCTGAGAGCATGTTAGAACTAGGATGGCTCATCTGGGAAGGATACTTACCTTGAGATACTCAATAAATCGCTTCAAGAAAGCCACAAAGTGCTCCGCTCTCCGAATATTGCCTGGAACAGCTTCGTGCAGAAGGTCGTCGGGAAGAGCAGGATTCGACATGAAAGCGTCCTCCTGTCTTGCCTCTTCGGCATTTTGTAGCCCTTCCACGAGTTTTGCGTACTCGTTTTTCAGCTTGTCGGAATCATCATCTTTCATTTTTGTAATCTTTTCCTCTAGGCTATTTGCTCCTCTCGTCGCTTTTCGCAATGAGTCTTCAGTAATATCCGTACTCAAAGATTCGATGCAGACGTTGTCGATATTGTGAGCCTCATCAAAGACGACAATGCAGTCTTTTGACAGCTCTTTTGATACCCTCTCAGCGATTTTGGGATCTAGAAGGTAATGGTAAGAATAAATGATCACGTTGCAAAATGACATCTATTATTGTTAGCTGCTTTCTTAGATTGGGAGACGGAGACTAACCATCCGCCGGGAGGTGAAATATGGACATTGCTTGTGCTCTTCCCCGTATCTCATAATACCGTCCAAAGTCCATACTCCATTCGGAATGAGATTATGAGGTTCTAGAAGATCGAGGTTCTGGACTCATTTGTTAGCAATTGCTACCAACAACAACCAAAAGGACCAAGTACGTCGTGGTATATGCACACAGGAACATCTTCACCCCTTTCCTTCTTCTCCTTCACAAAACCCGCCGTCAGACTCCTGCATCTCGCATCAACCACAGACCCACTTTTCTCCTTCTTGACCGAAGGATGTAAACACAAATTCTTTCGACTCGTAAGACCCATGCCACGGAAATCCTCTTTGACACCAAGCTGTTCTTCTCGGTACTTCATGAGTGCCTTTAGTTCCGCTAGAGCCTTCTCGATTTCGGACATGGTACCTTTCAACCTATTAACACAAGCCGTCACAGGGCGGTCAAAGCTACTCACGTGAGCAGTATATCAATTTTCGATGCTCTGGATAGTACTGTTGATATGCCACGATCAGGGAGAGTAAAGACACCGTCTTTCCCGTTCCTGAAGGCATTTCAAGGACACAATGACCTCCAGCATCGAGAGTTTCTGTGAACCAATAATGAGCATCTTATTACCAACACACTCTCTCACTTCTGGGGTGACCCAACGTACTCTTGAGATCGCACATGTAGCTTCATTTTGTCGCTGTGGTAAGCAAGTATTCATCTTAATGGGCGATTCACGACATACGCATATTGTTCTGCGATACATGGTTAGCCTGGGTCCTCTGTTTGACTCAACGATACACCATACCCGGATATATCCTTGGATACGGGAACAATATTGGGAGATCACTGATTTTGTCATTAGCACCATCCACGACAGACGAACAACATCAGAATCGCCTCTTACTCAATATTGAACTTCATCTTGGCTAAGTTTTCTGATGAAGACTGATGTTGAAATCTTTGTGACTGGGAGGCAAACATGACCTGTGGAAATGGAAGTTTAGGTAGATGGTTGGTGCCTTGTATGCCTGAGGCAGCCACATTGGGTTAATGAAAAGCCAACCATCTTGGTCGTCTTCGTTGCGGCAAAAATCCAGATGTACTTTTATTTCTAAGATTTTCCTGCAAATTCCGAACCCCCAAAAATCTTCGAAGATAAACAGAGCGATCGAAAAACATTCTTTCCTCCAATTTTTTGCTATAGAAATTCTCAAATAAGAATTTAGAGCATTTACTATCCCTCCTCCTCCTTCATGTGAATTTCTGGTACTCCCTAGTACAATGACAATCAGAAAAGCTGTTTGATTTGTGAAATGCTGCCCTGTCCCGGTTTTCATCAGGTGGAGGTGAATAGACGGGGAAGCTGGATTCCTGGAGGGGTTTTGGCAAAGGCGTGGGTATAGGTGATAAAATTTGAGTGATGGGGAAGTCGGACTATTGTGAACTGTTTGACGAAAGGGAAACTTGACCTAGAACGTGAATGAGAGAAAAGTTTTCGCTGGAGGAAAGGGATTTTAGAATCTGATTAATGGGGAGACTAGATGCCCGTGGGATGTTTGCTGGAGGTGAAATATAGCAGAATCTAAGTGGTGGTGAATTTGGAATGTTGTGAAGTGTTCCTGAGGGGCAAAGATATGAAAATAAATTGAGCATGGGTAGGTAGAAGTGACACTTAAGTGTGCTGGGAAGGAGAAGGGTTTGTAGAGTAAGTTGAGAGTAGATATTGGGTCAAATTTGACTCCAGGCATGATATAATTTGAATACATTTGATGGTAAGAGGCTTATAATTGACCCTAGTGGATATGTATAGAAAAATGGGCAGCAAGGGTGTGTAAATAAGAGGAAGAGATTATTTGCAAAAACAAAGAGATCATCTTACAAGGAAGGTCTGATTTAGTGGGCAAGAGTTGAAGGCAATTTTCAGAGTTTTAAAGAAGGTATTTCTATACGATGTAGCGTGTGCAAGGCAGGTAGTCACAGGTGTTCCCAGTTATATCCGTCCAGGCAGGAAAATAACTAGGCGATTGCTGAACAGGGATGGCCTTAGGCGTTAAACTGTTTGAAACACCCAAAACCCCTCTTGATATCGTAGCGGGAGGTAGCCTATATCTTTATGAGCTTGTAAATTACCTCGTACACTCGCAAATGCAGGGCGACACTTCCCTCAAACTCGGGCTCCATCAACAAGCTGAAGAAAACAAAAAACCGTATGATAGAACTGTGAAATGAACTGACACTCTTGCGGTGCCGGATCTTTTGAACCTAGAACAGGCGGCTAAACATAAAGATCTCCGAGTTTGTTTTTGCATGTACTCTTGAGTCCAGACTTTGTGTGGTGTGTTTGGATGTCGGAGCGAGCTTCTCCCCTTTATAAGGAATAGATATAGTGGTTGGGCTATGGGTATGATTGCTCGTGAGTGGGGTGCACTTACAACGCCTCCTGAAAGGTTACAATGAGCAGGTTATTCTGCACTTAGCTACGATAGATTTGCGGGGTAGTGGACTCAATCATACGGTAAAGTGTGTATATCGTGCTTGAACTTCGTGGTGAAGAACTCTCTTGAAATAACACCTACGTTTCTTGTTTAAATGGACTTGTAAAGCGCTTTAATGCTTTCGATCGATATTTCAAACTCAAACTGTAGCGAAATTTGGGTTTTCATCGCAAAAATGGAGTCGAGGACATTGCCATTAGTCCTAATCGAGAGAGGTTTTCGGGAGTGAATAGTTCGAGATTTGCCTCGGGATTTTCTAGATGCTAGCACGTGTTTCTAGATGTGGGGAGAATAAAATATTTTGTAAGAATCTTATGTATAGGTATTAAACCCGGTTGTCGGATCTAGCGACTAGGTTGAGTAATATAAAAGGTCTACTATATATATTGTCTATAGGTTCTAAAGGTATAGCTTCTTTAGAATTATCAAGCTACAAAGCGATCAGGGACATGGTCACGCCGTGGTAGGTAGAGAAGAAGGTATTGAAGTATTTATTTGAGTGTAAAGCTTGCTTTCTAAGAAGAGTCAGTAGGAGTCCTTAAGTACTCGAGCGCCTGGACCCCTGGTTAGTGCAACAAGCGCAAACTACATATACACGTGACTTTCAAGAAAACGTGACACACCCCTCAGGCGCACTAGTCCCGAATAGGTCGAGTGTTCCCTTTTGAGGAAGTAAACAACCTTTTTTATATCTACAATTCTATGTTACCTTTTGATCTTCCTTTTAAGCAATAATAGCAACCCCACCGCCCCCTCCCCCCTGCTATGGCTCGTTAGTCGAGATCTGCTCGTATTGCTCGCACCGCTGCTGCCCTTGAGGCATGAAAAAGAAAGGTAAGCAAATGGAGATCGAATTCCCCTTGTTTAATACTCGATCTATGGAAGTGAGGCTCGTTCGAGCTCACCTCTCACTTCTAAGCATCAGGTTAGCGTAGCTTCTTGATCTTATTACTAATACTTGTTTCTAGAGAGGCGACCTCAATAATAGTTCTTGAGTTTCTTCCACACCTCCTCCACGCTCCCCGGCCAAGCTTTAAAACCCCTCTCCAGCTGCTCAGTCGAATAAGCTTCAAACCCCTTCTCCAGTTACTTAGTCAGATAAGCTCCTAAACCCTCCTCTCGTCGCTCTATCAGAAGCCAACCCTAATTCCTCTCCCGCTAAGAAGAGACGTAGTTCGCAAGGTGCTCTCTGACAGGATTCATGTAATAGTTGTTTTTGAGCTACGTTATAGGGATGGTTAGATGAGAATCGAGGTTATTGTTACAATGTTGTTAGTTAGCGAGTTAATACTCGCTGTCATCGCTACTCAGATAGCCATGACTATGTCCTAATACATCCTCTAGTTGTTCCTTTTACTCTTCTCCTATTTAGTGCTCTTCGAGATTTAGCTGTTGTGTAGGTTAAATTAGTAAAGAAGTAAGTTGATTTATTGTCTTATTTCAAGCTTCCTGTTAACTGATTTCTTTTTAGAGTTTTAATAGCAAAGATTAAGGAATTACATACTATCTGTAAGTCTATAGTTCATTATAGTTTAGATAACGAGCTTTAACGCTGTATAGATGCTGCTTGTACTGCTAGGAAGTGTAGACTTGCCTCTCTTCCTTCTCCTACTCCTGCTAGCGATAATGTTAAGGAGAATGAAGATAAGGTTGTTAAATTAGTAAAGGTAGCTTGGAAAAGTGTTATTTATACTTATATTATTAAGTTAATAGACCTGATTAATAGCGATTAAGCTTAGTATAGGTTGTCTTTATACTTATTATTATATATATAAATACTTAGAAGAGACTTAAGTAGCTAGCGACTTATACTCTAAGTAGATTAGTTCTTTTAAAGGATAAGGAAATATATCTTTAAATAGACTTAAAAGTAGGTAATAATAAAAGAAAGTTTATAAATAAGATTAGATAAAAGAAGATTTATACTTAATAGTACTTTAGTTATATAATATATTATTTAGTAAGCTTAAATTAGTACCTCTTAGGTCTCTAAGTATATATGTCTCTAAATTCGTATACGATATACTTACCTCTCCTTAGAATAGAAGTACTAGTTTCTTAGAGTCGCTTCTTAAGAATTCTACTAATACGTATTTATTCTAAAGGTTTAAGAGTTTTCTAAAGTCTTCGAATTTAAAGTATAGTAGATTTTTTATTATCCTGTCTACTAGTATATCTTTTATTAGTAGATATATAAGCTTAAAGCTCTCTTATTAGTATTCCTAGCGTAGCTATATATTCTAGATATTAATATATTAAAGCTTAGTTAAGATATATTAATTATCTTTAACTACTAGTCTAATTGTTTACTAATTATTATAGAATATTATCTATATACCTTCTAGATTAAGCTTTAATTTAGTAAACAAGCGCTAAAGAGCTATTATCTCTCCTACGATAGACTTTATACTAAGTAGCTCTGCCTCTATAGTTAATATAGTTATAGTTTTCTATCTTATTACCTTCTATACTATTATACTACTAAATAGTACAATTATATATCTAGTAGACAATCGTTAGGTTTCTATATCATTAGTATAGAAAGTATTAGATACTATTATTAGAAGCGTTTCTCTCTATTTAGCTAAGTATTCTATCGCTAGAAAACAAGAACTAAATAGGTACTATAGAGTCTACTCTATAGCTTAAATATATATAATCGAAGGGTTCGTTAGAAATTATAACAGCTAAGAGTATATAAAGGCTATATCTAGTTAGATTATTATTATAGTATATAGAATTAAACCTACTATCTACTAAAAGAGCTTAATCTCATGTTATTTCGCGCTTCCTTTATTCTTCTTAAGCTCTATTCCTAGTAGAGGTATATATAGACATTTTCCTTTAGTTAGTCTAAATCGCTTAATAATCTACTTAATATATATATTATATATTAACTAGAGCTTTATTTACTTATAATCTCTAAGTACTTAAATATCTAGAAACTATTTAATATCTTTTAAATTATAGAGTTTATATACTATACTTAACTTATCGATTAGTAAGCGAGCTTAAACCTTATTATCCTTATAGTATATAAATTATATATTATTAACGTAGAATATTATAAAGACCTTTTAATTTTCTACTATATAGATGTATAGTTCTTCTAGGTAAGGAATAAGTTTAAGTTTCTCCTTTAACATACTTATAAATTCGTTAAACTAGAGTACTAGAGAGTCTTATAGTCTATATAGCGCTTAATCGATGAGTATAACCTTTCTATTCTTTTTAAATCTGTCTAGTATATAGTATACGACTAGTGTAGCGCTAGAGCTCCTTTTAGTATTAATAAAGGCGTTAATAATATTATATTATTTAAGTTTAAGGTTAAAGTAAGCTGCTATAGCTATAGTAAGTCTAAAGGATTAGGTAGTAAGCGTGGCTATATAGGTAGAGAGGATTAAGTCTTCGGCTTATAGGTCTCCTTATATAACTATTCTTAAATAGTATCTTATAAGGTATTCTATCGAATCTAGTTTAAAGGTAAACACCTACTAAAGTAGTATAGAGAACGTTTCTACGATTTCTTTTTAAAAGAGTTCTATCTAATAAGCTTAACTTATTAGGTTTTTAATCTTAATTTCGTAATCTCCCTTGAACTATCTTCTAAATAGATATGTTTAGAGCTCTCTATAGCTTCTTAGTCTTAGTAGAAGTTCGCTTTCGTATACTCTTAGTAGAGTATTATCTAGTGTTATTAAATCTTCCTTTTCGGCTACTACTACTATAGTAGCATATATAGCCTATAGAGTACCTCTATCCCTTGTTTCTAGCTCGATAATAGGCTAGGAAGCTAGAAATAACTCTACATATTCTAGTATAGCCTATTATAGGTATAGACTAATTATTTCTAATAGTAAGGCGTTAATTAATTAATTTCTACTACTATCCTTGTTATTAGAGAGAAACTTAGGCTTTCTAGAGCTTGTCCTTATAGAAGTAGCTCTCTTAATTCTTCTATTTCTATTCTTCCTCTTATTATTACTTATATAAGCTACCTTTAGCTATTCTCTACCTCTCTAGAGCTTGATTAGACTTATATCTTGTTTAATTAGAGCTTTAGTTTACGTTGCTTTACTAAGGTCTATATCTTCTTCTAATAGAAGTAATAGGCGTAGGTTTAAGGATATACTATTCTAGTAGTTATCGATAGAGCGTATATATCGTCTAGAGTTTAGAGAATTTATATCTTATATATACTTAATACTTACTAATTTTAGTGTTTTAGCGCTTTTTATTATATCTAGTATATTACTAGCTATACTAATAATATTCTAATTATTATATTAATATATTCTATACTTACTTTCTTTTAGGTTAGTATTCTAAGCTTAAATATAGGCCTTCTTAGGCTTAGGCGTTAGGTCTAGAGTTAAAAGTTCTATTAGCGTTTACTACGTTCTATCTACCTCTAAGTTTTACTCTAGAGCTTTAATAACGTCTGTTTAAGGCTTAAAGACCTTGTCTAGGTTTTAGAATTAAGTATTAAGCTCTAGATCTCTATCTTTTAAAGCTTTATTAAGTACTTTATTAAGAGTATTATCACCTTGTCTTATCTACTTAAGAATAGCTTTAGCGTTCTAATTTTCCTTCTTAATAATCGACTCTATAATATTCCTTAGAATTAGAATTAGTTAGCTAACTAATCCTTCTTCTAGTTTATTATAGAAGGTAGTTTCGTCGAATGTTACGTTTCTAGTAATAATTACTCTCTTAAGTTATAGTATCTAGATCCTATAGATGTTATAGCTAATATATTCTACTAGGTATCTAATATATCTATAAGGTATTATTTTAAATACCTTTATATAGCTTCCTTATTCTCTATTCTTCTTTAGTAGATATACTTAAGCTCTATATATAAATATTCTATTCTAGTTTAGTTATAAATCCTAAGTAACTATAGTAATAATTATAGTATTATACTAT
>LKTO01000718.1:0-22499 GCA_001399465.1 Hymenoscyphus scutula
GGGGAGGGGGTGAATTGTTAATGCCTTGGTAATGTAGACTTGATTTTTGATTTTTGGTGGGGATGCTTTAGGGGTTATACTATGTATAAAGCGTTTTCTGATTATACCATGTACGAAAGTATTAAAAACCTAGGGGGGGGGTTTTTTTGCTTGTCGAATGGTTGGTTGGTTGGCAAGTTGTGTTTTATGCAGTGAGTTAAGGTTTAGGGAAGAATAGGGGAGGGATAGAGGAGGGAACTTGTCGGGGAGGGAATGAAACACAGGGAGGGAGAAAGTCTTATATCGGGAATAATAGAAAGATACTAAGGGTACTATAGACCTTGTTGCTTATGTGATAGGAAGTGGAGGTCTGCTAGGAAGGATTGCCGGATTAAATTTAACTACTAGTAAGGGTTTAGGAAGTGAATGAGCCATCTTCTAATAGTAGAACAGTTGATTTATGTCGTTCCTCGAGTCCTTTGCCTTGGGTGTAAATAGGAAACGTGAGAGCTGTGACCATACTAATTTCTCGTAACATTAAAAACCCCGGTCCGATAATTCCACCTATCAAGGTTGCGAGGAGGCTAACATCTTCTGGCAGGACCATGGAAACTCCAACAGAATGGTGGATTCTCGGCCAAGATTTCCTTCGGTGAGAGTTCGAGTTTAGCGAGTATCCTGACATTGAATTCAAGGGAGGGTAGTGTAGTCTTATCCAGGATATAGTTGCAGAAATTAAATACCGTGTGTGCAATATCCATAACAGTTTGATGGCGAGAATGCCCTCCTTGTAATTTGTGAAGAACGGATGTTACTCCAGCTCGACTACTTTCTTTGGTGAGCCACTTGGTGTGCTACTACTTGACAGTCGAGAATTGATTTGTTATGTCCTTAGATTTCTTTTTTATCCTTGAGTACTCATGCGTGCTGCTAACCGTTCCTTTGAGTTATCTTTGTCAAATTGGGTCTCTGTGAGTTGACTGGCAATTGACGTAATGTTGTTGATGTTTTTGGAAGAGGTAGGCCTCTGAGAAACAGGTATTTCGTTGCATGAAATTGAGCGGGGCCTTGATATAGATCGCGGCTTTGCCACTTGCGTTCTAACAATTATGACCCACAAAATTCGGCACTATGTGGTTAGCGCTCAAAAATGTACGTGATACACCTTCCAGGGGATAAAGCACTAAATCCAAACTCTCCTGTGTATTCACTGAGATGAGTGAAAAAGAAATACTTTTAGAGATCATGTAACATTTCAAAACAGGGAATCCTACGTTCCTAACATTTTTACCTTTAGAGCAAGGATGATGAAGTTACACCTTTAATATCGCCAACCGATTATTAACTAAACTCTAGGGCTATTACTTCTCTTGGTATTATTGCGATATCCTACCAAGATAGATGAGGGGCATTGGGATATCAGGGATTTTTACGAGTTGAGGTGTTTCTGTGGCCCAGTCTAAGTATCCTCAACCCCACCCCCTCTTTATAGCTAACATTTAGAAAATGCCCCTGAACGAAAATCACAACCAAAAACAGACATATACTACGTCTCAAAAATTCGATTTCAACTCACTGGTTACATAATAAGTGTACTTATCAGTGACATTCCTCTCGGAGCAATGTCTTGCTTGTCTCTACTTAGTTGTCACACTTAAAAGTTACGTTTAGGACTAATCGCAGGAGTGTCCTACTGACCTTCGTTCCTCAGGTAGTAGGCGGATTTGATTAAGGAATCCGGATTTGATTAAGGAATCTTTTCGCACGCAAGCCACAGCAAAAGTGGATCGAAATTGAAGGCTCGACACCCTCGAGCACACCTCGAGCACAAAGTGGAGAGAATTGAAGGAAAACCAGACGTAAGCCACATTCCTTAATCAAATCCGATTCCTTAATCAAATCCGCCTACTACCTGAGGAACGAAGGTCAGTAGGATACTCCTGCGATTAGTTCCGTTATTTAGTTGTCTCTTTAGATGGATTATTTTTGCGGAGATGGTTGAGCACATGTGTATCCCCGTAAAAAAAAACCTGTGGATCTACAGTCCAAGAATAAATTTTCAGAGTACGAATCTTATCACTCCAAAAACAACCTCTTTAACAACATACTACCACAAAACTCATTCCTCCCCCCATCAAAGGCCCAAACCCCAACTTATAATAAAAAAAACAATCTCCAAGCCTCCCTACTAAAACGCGCAAATACCAGCCTAGACCATCATCCCCCCACAATTCAACCCCGCGGCCCGGTTCGCATCGATCCCGAAACCATATCCCTCCCTCCCGACGAGTACTTCATCTCCGCGAACAACTTCTTACGAAACAAATATCTGATTATCTACACAGTGTCAATTTCCCCAATTCCAGGGTTAAAGAAGAGCGAAATAAGACGTGTCGTTTAAACCCCGAGCATTAGGAACCGGGTACAAATGTAAAGTTTTTGCTTGTGGGTTGTTTGTGGGGTATCATACGTAGTAAGGGAATTTAAGCTTGTTCGTACTTCGTACTTCGTCCCAGGCGCAAAAGTTCATAACAGGACGGGGCGTTCCTGAATAAACACTGTTTTGCTGGGTTCCGCTGTGGACTGATTCGCCTGAAAAGTCACTTCTTGGATCGTAAGAGGGTGTCCACTGTCCACATCGTAGCACAACTGGGTCTCGAAGATCAAATGTGAAAAAGTTCCAATTTGATCAAATTGGCAACTCTGGGCTGATTCGCGGTTGGTGTTGATTCTTGGGGCCGAGCCGTGTTATTAATATGACCCACTGCTTCTCCGATGTGGCTACCCTCTTTAATATGGAATTTGTACTTCGTAACAGTCCATAACGGGGCTTCTTGTATAAATCCTGGTTTGCTGAGTCTCGCTGTGGGCTGATTAGCCTGGAACAAAGTAGCAGGGATTTTGAATCTCCGGGAATGCGATGGCTCGATTTTGTGGGAGAGGCATTATAATAAGAGGATGGGGAGAACTTGGGATTTGAGATTTTGACAAGCAAGTCCTTCTTTGCCTTCTTCGCTTTTGTATATTTTATATACTTTATACTATACCATTCGTTTCCTTCATTCATTCATTCATTATGGCACCTTCACTCCTTCTCTCCTCCCTCGTCGCCATCTCAGCCCTTGGTGGTGTCCAGGCAGGTGCTATTCCTCGTGGTGTAGGCCAGGAAATCTGCCAGTTCAACCCTCGAGATTTCAATTCCAATCCTCAAGATGAGATGGTCTGGACCACACCCAGCGTCGAGATTGAGTCGAGAGCAACTTCGACTTGGAATCCTCCAGCTGCACTTGTCAAGCCTTTGAAAGAGGTATTTCTATTCGATAGCATGATGTTGTGGGAAAAAATGAAACTGATGGAGGGCAGGTATGGGATCACGAAGTAGCAACATATTCCGATCCTCTCGGCTTCAGAAACTACGGCTACGACCAAGTGATCGCAGGAAAAGGGAAGATAAACTACTGCGTCCGCTGGGAAAGCAAGAAAACCGTCACCCTCGCTCAACGTCAAAAGGTCGAGACGGCAATCCAACGTTCCTTTAAGAAATGGATCGATGCACTGGCCGGTTTCGACGGCTGGCCATATCCCACCGTGGATGTCAAAGTCGTTGGTTGGGCGGTTAAAGATAAGAAGCTCCTTTCGGGGAGTACGACGGGTTTAGATGTTTATACTACTACTGATGAGGGGGGAGTGGCGGAGTGTGATCCTAGATGTGGACGCTTCTTTCATCAGGATGGTGATTATTCTTCTTGTCCTGGGGGCGCGGCGAGACATTATGATATGAGTCTTTGGTTGACGGATGGGATGGATGGGGGTGCCGGTGGTGATTGGGGACAGAGGGTTGGGCAGGAGTATTTCATGGGTGTGGTTGATGAGGATTCTATCCATATCGTTCTTCATGAGATGGGTCATACTTTTGCTTTAGATGGTGAGTCCTTTTCCTCGTGGACTTTTGAGGGGGGAAGTTACTGACTGGAAGTTTAGATTTCTATGATTGGACTCCGACTGGGATGGTTCAGTTTATCATGAATGCTGGTGCTTCTATGGTGATTACTGACTTTGATCGATGGATGGTACGGGACTGGTGGAGAAACCTCAAGTCTAGATATAGCTTGTAAGGAGCTTTCTAGGACTTTCTTGGTCAATGGCCGTTGAGTGGTGGATAACTCAACTGCTTGTACATCAATCCAGGGACACTTGCTCCATTTCATCAGTATATATTTTAACCACAGGAGGTCATTACCTTGAATGGCTTGGTCATCTAGAATCGTCCTAACGATTCTTTAATCAAAGTCCTTTCGAAAAGTGTACCAGATTTGAAGTCTCGCCTATTTTTTCTCTCGTCCAATGCGCACGGTATCTTGGCTACTCAACTTGTAACTTTCATGTCCGTCATTTGGGTGGACTGGTTCATTTTTATCTCTAACTTGAGTTGTGGGGCGCCAAGCGGATTTCATCGCGTCGATTTGCTCCCATGGGCGCGGTTTTGGTAGATTTTTCCCTGTAAAATGCTTTTGGAGTTTGGGAACATTCCTCTTAAAAAGAAAGAGAACAAATATATTCGCGTTTGGATGGTGTTGTTGTCGAGTTCAGCGTTGAGCAAAGCAGTGGCGTCCTGGCCATTGGTTTGGTGGCTGAATCCCCTGCCCCCTTTTTTTATGGTGAGAACTTTCTCTCAACCTCACAACAACACCATCTTCATGTTGTCGCCTATTTCTTTCTCATCCCACGTTCATACACTCTCCGTATAGGAATAATTCGAGACCGGTCCAAGGGCCACACCTTCACAAAAAATTGGCCTCGAATTTCCCCTACGTGGAGCTCCTACTATTAGTCATAATTATCCATCCGAGTGATGATCTCAATCCCATTCTCGCATGCTGTTGGCAAGGTCACTCACTCACTTCCAGATCCACAGTTGGATAAAATGGAACGGCGAAATCTCCAGAAATCTCCGCTCTTGAGATGATCTACGGCCAAGCACTCTTGTGTTTCCTGGGATCCCAAGGGTGCTGGTTACCTCCGTATTTCTGAAAGCTTCAATTGAGAAACAAAATAGGAAGCAGTTGAGCCTTCCTCTTCTCTTCTCCTTCGCTCTTCGGAATTTTCTGCCAGATTCAATAATTTTGTCAATATTTCAAGTTTTTCAGTTGTGAAGGGCGACTCGCTCACCGTAGGAGCCTCCCCAAGTGGCACATTCAGGCACGGCGGCTATCAATGACAACCTTCCTTTTTGAGCTTCTTGCCCTGGTCTACGCGAGTACGTCGTAAAGTTTTACGCAATTATACCACTTATCCCATGGGTGAATTCCCCACAAGCAATTTTCTACCCCTCGATCATGTCGCTCTTGCTGGCATTGGATCACAGCAGCGCAGCATGCAGCGAGAGTGGCCCATGTCTAAACGGTGCTTCCGTGGGATCTTCGACCAGCTGTCTACCTCTGTGCACCTCGGCCTAGGCACAAACAAGCTCGCGGAAAGTTCTTTGATCCAATCAATTGGTTCCCTGAAGCTTGTTGGATGATCCTTATCGTGTTGGTATCCCCTCGTTGGGTCAAAGCACTTGTCAACATGAGTTTGCCATGCTGGACACAGAACGTTGTGTACTAGTACTACGAATGGCACGAGAGCTCGATGGTTCGTTTATCCCAATGGAGAAGCTGCTTGTCGTATTGCAGCGAGACTGCAGTAGTGAATGCATGTTCCGGGATAAGAAACAGGTAGTTATCCCCGACAGCAGAGCTATATAGTTCTGGTTCATCCAAAAGTTTATGAATTGGTTCTTCCACTCATTCCCTTTCTGTGTCGACCAGCAAACGCAATGCTTTACTTGGGAGGTGCAATTCTGTTCGCAGCCAGTTTGGCCTCAGCTGCTTGTGATGCGGACAACTGCCTGCGTGCCTTGAGAGCTACACAAGTCCCAGGTCGTCTCGAGTCGGCCCAAGCATTCTGTGGAACCTTTACGAAGACTGTTGTTGCAGCTTCCGCTATTCCTACGTATGCGGTCGAAGCATGTCAGCAGAATCAGAATGCCAATTTGACTGTTCGAATTTCGAGCGCTTGTAATTGCATTGCTGCGTCTACTACGGCGGTATCCTCCTCAACCACGACAACTGGTCCTAGTGCTACAGGTGCTGCATGTGCAAGTGTCAGCCAATTATCGGCTTCGCAGGTAGCAACTGCACCATCAGGTATGCAAAATACGACCAATTGGGTCTAGATAAAGGCTAATGGTTACCTAGCAACACCAACGGTTCCCGCCAAACTTGCTCAGGAATGCCTCAATTCAGTTCCTCTCAACAAGGAAGCTGCACTAAAACTAGTGAATGAGATAAAACCTTATCTGGAGTGGCAAAGCGGTAAGTAGTCTCAGACGGGGGATTCCGAATAATCCTATAACTGATATCTTTCAGATCTCGCTTGGTTGAAGAACCCTCCCTCTACTTACTTCTACCCGCCCCACGATGTTCTCGGATATCTGGCTTCGGTAAAAGCAAAGCTCGAAACCGATTTATACACAAACGAGGCAGCGTTCGAACTAGATTTCTACAACGTTTTCGCAAAGGCTCACGACGGACACTTGGTTTTCTACCCTGATGTGCTTTCTAATGGGCTTCGATGGGTCAAACCGGTATCCTTGGTTTCGGTTAGCAAGGACGGAACTGAGCTTCCAAAGATCTATATGAAAAGTGATATCTCTTCGTCCCCAGACTCGGCGTCACCGGTTACCAAAATCAATGGAGAAGAAGCAACAAAGGTTCTACAAGATTTCATCTTCTCGGCCACTTTCAACCAAGATGCTGATGCAGGTTACAACACACTTTTCTATTCCAAGGCAATTTCTGGCAGTGGTGCTTCAGCCAGAGGATTATGGTCTACTGCTGGTAGAACAAGGTAAATCTCATCATCTCTAGCTGACAAAAGACGAGAACTAATATTTTCTTCAGATTCATCTACCCCGGAGACAACACAACCTACACATTCGAAAACGGAACCACCCAAACCGTCCAGAATTACGCCAATGTGTTGAGCAACTGGGGAGGAGTAACGGACGGCCTCGCATTCTTCAAAAAGTTCGGACCTGGTGCCTTCACAACCGCCCAGGCCGAAGTTGCAGAAGAAGCAGCACCTAGTGGCGCTTTTGTCCCAGGATATCCCGACCCCCAAATTATCCTGGACGATCTTTCCATCGGAGGTTACTACATCAACGAGACCGGATTCGAGGATGTCGCCGTCCTGAGCGTTCTGAATTTCGAGCCCGATCAACCCTACCAGTTCCAATATGTGGCCGAGCACTTCTTCGCTACAGCCAAAGCTGCTGGGAAAACAAAGCTGGTCATTGATTTGAGTGTCAACGGAGGAGGATACATCTTGCAAGGATACGATCTCTTCCGTCAACTCTTCCCAGACATCGTCCAAGATGGCTTCTCTCGACTCCGAGAAAGCGAGACCTTTGTCGAAGCAGCACACGTCTTCTCCGACATCGTAGGCGGAGACTTTAACCCCCAAACCTCGGATGACCCGACCTTGATCAACATCTACGAAACCTACTTGAACTACCGCTACGACCTCAACATCACCAACCAGCCCTTTGAAAATTTCGCCGCCAAATTCGGTCCCGTCGAAAAGCGTGGCGACACGTTCACGGAGCTAATCAGATGGAACTTGGATGATCCAGTAACGACCATCAACAACACTTACGGAATGGGGATGGACATCACCGGCTACGGCTCCCGCAAGAACTTCACCCAACCTTTCGCCGCCGAAGACATCATCATGTTAACCGACGGCTACTGCGCCTCAACCTGTACCCTCTTCAGCGAATTCATGCGCGTCCAAGCCGGCGTGAAAGTCATCATGATGGGCGGCCGTCCCCAAGCAGGACCCGTCCAAGCCGTTGGCGGTGTCAAGGGAGCGCAAATCCTCAGTTTCCCTAACATCTTGAATTTTGCGCAAACCGCCATTGCGTACTCGAATTTCACGACTCCACCGGTCGAGGTCTCGGCGTTGAAATCGTTCACTAATACCCCTATTGCGCGATCGGCCGGGAACGGAATTAATATCCGGGATAACATTCTGCGCGATAATGTCGAGGATGGGTTACCGGCGCAGTTCGTGTATGAGGAGGCGGATTGTAGGTTGTTCTACACGCCTGCGATGGTGAATGATATTACTGCTATGTGGAAGGGGGCGGCTACCGCGGCGTTCAAGGGGGGGAAGTGTGCTGCTGGGGGCATCAAGAGGAGGGATGTGGAGGAGAGGAAGAGTGGTGCGAGTGTGGTTTCTGAAATGCCACGGCCGATGGAGAAGAGGGCTGAGTTGCAGAGGGATCCGCTTTGGTATGTTAGGCATGGGAAGAAGGTGTCTGTTTAATGAGAGGCACGACGTACATATGGGGTTGATCAAATGAATTTAATGTCTTCATGATTACTTGGGAGTCTTTTGTGAACTTTTTTTGCGAGCATTTGAATGTCATGCCCACGAACGTTAACTATGAGTTTGAAACATCTGCAAATATCGAGCCAGAAATAATAACCTTGGATATATTCGCAGTCCATCTTTCGTCTTAAAGAACAGAGCAGTAATAATGCCGCTGTCGTTTTAAGTCGGCTTACTATTCTTGGTCGGCAGTGCGTTTAGTTTGTGGACTTATAATGGAGCTTCATACCTAGCTTACTGTAAACTAGATCACTTACTCAAACTTATTTTTTAACCCTTAGTACTTGTTCAGCTTACCAGCTAACCTTCGCTTACTCAGTTACTTATCCCCTATTCTTTTTCGGCCGGATTTACTAGCTAACCACTGAATTAGTATCTCTTTAATTAACATATTTCCCACTTTTTTAGGGCATAAACATATGCATACATCCTGCACCTACTATACTGCTAAATGGAATGAGATTACTACTTTGCTAGTAGATATCCTCTAAGCCGAGAAATAAGATTTCACGCTTGATAAGTCACATTTAAGCAAGAAGCCTTTCCATTTGAAAGGATAATACTCACGAATTTGCAACTGTGTATTATTAAAACATGATAAAATACAGGATTTTGTTACAAGCGTGTTGAAGTGTTGTTCTTTAAATTCGTATTTTTATTTTGTCTTAAAATATAGTATAATGTAAGTCACTGCCCTATTAGTTTGTCCCATGTTGCAGTCTCGCATAGGTAGGTAGCGCTTGTATACGAAATACTTAAAACTCTTATCGCACTTTTATTGAAAAGAAAACGAGTTAGCTATTGACTGTATCATAGCTATAAGCGATGATATAACTTTTTAGTAAATATGTGTTATTTATTTAAATTGCTTATTGGCTTAGGCTAATAAGGAAAAATGAAGAAAGTTACATGCAAGTCACGATCTCATATTACATATTTGATGTTGAATTGTCTAAGTAAGTTATGTTGGTTTTCTAAAGCATTTAAATTTATGAAATTGAGTTACATTAAGATTAGAATTGTTTTGCCAATTTAATGTTAGTTTGTTTCACTTTACTAATCTATGCAATTAGAATATCTTAGAAAACTCAAATGAGCTTACTGCACTGCCGCTTTTGTGGTTTAACAGGTGAATGCTAAGGCAAGGAAGCTTTTACCGATCATTCTCAAAACCCAGTTTTCACTGAGTTATCCCAACAAAATTCACCACAACTGCGAAAATTCACCAGGATTATGTAATTTACTTATTTATCAAGTTCTCCGATAACACACGGCTAGAGGAAAAAGAAGGCATTGTCAACATAGGGGCATTGACGAAAGCTTTGAAAGAAGCAGAGTTAGAGCAGTCAACAAGCTCTGTTCTTCATAGAAGAGGCGCCTTGAAATACTCTAACAGCCTTCAACCTTTCTCCAAGTCCCTCTATCTTCAAACGACCGGACCGCTGCCATCATGGCATACGATGAGCTTCCTCCCGAGGCGTTGGATATCTTACAAAAAGTCAACGAGTTAGCAACCACTTCCGCCCACAAACAACCTGGGGCCAGGGAGCAACTTTTGGAGCTCTGCTACAAGCTGGAGACCACCTTGGAGACTCCTGATGACTTCATCCAGAAGCTTCGTGCCGAGGTACCCTATTACCTCTCTGTAGAGAACTTATATATTAATGCTTTGCTAGCCAACTAAATATTCCTCCATCAAGATTGCTCTCGACCTTGGGCTTTTCGAAATGCTAACCAAAAAGCCCATCGCTGCTGGGGCTTTGGCAAGCAAGTGCGAGGCGGATGAATTGGTTGTTTGTACGTAATTTTCGTAGCATCACGCATTCTAGAACTGACAAGTTTCTTTTCTACAGGTCGAATCATGAAGCATTTGGGAACATCAAACATAGTACAGGAAGTGGGAAACGGTAGCTACAAAGCCACACCTCTCTCAGTTGCTCTTGCGGACCCCCAGAACAAGGCAGCCATCAACTTCTCGTAAGTACAATCCCGCTATCAAAACGCAGAATCTGACTTTCTTTTCGCAGCTACGAAGTTGTCAATCCCATTTTCCAATCCCTCCCTACCTACCTCTCCATGACCGAGTACTCGTCCGAACCCAATACTGCAATTTCCGCCTTCCAATTTGCGCACAAGACCCATCACAAAATGTTCCCCTGGCTTCAAGCACATCCACAACATATGGCAAACTTCCAGGTTTTGATAGACTCTCGATATACAAATCCACGAACTTGGTTCGATGTTTACCCAGTGAAGGAGCGGATTCTCAAGGACCTTTATCTTCATTTTCAAATCCAACCTCGACCAACAAAGGACAGCGATGTGATGATTGTGGATGTTGGAGGAGGAATCGGGAAAGACCTCCTACGATTCACAGAGAAATTGCATTCCTTGTATGCTGAGATTCATGCTTCACGTGAAATGGAGCCCCCAAAGCAAGCTCCTAGATTTGTCCTTCAGGATTGGCCAAATGTAATTGAGAAGGCGAATGTTGGTCTTCTTGCTCTCAACAACATTGAAGTCCAGAGCCATGATTTCTTCTATCCCAATCCTATCAAAGGTATCGTCTCTCCATAGCCAGTTTCCCCGACCTTTGCTAACGGTGCTGGATAGGTGCTCGAGCTTACTATTTACATGCGGTTCTTCACGAATGGGATGACAAGGAATGCAAAAATATCTTGGAAAATATTGGGAAGGCGATGAAGCATGGATGGTCCCGTCTCCTGTTGCAAGAATGGGTTATTCCCAGCTCTGGCGCCAATTTCCGTGCTACTAGAACTGATATTGCGATGATGGCCTTGAACTCATCCAAGGAACGAACTGAGGCACAATGGGATATCCTCCTGGCGAGTGCTGGTTTCAAGATCGTGAAGATATATGAGATTGAGCGGGGCTTTGAGAGTTTGATCGAGGCGGAATTGGCTTGATGTAACCTTACGAAGGCTTTGGTGATGAGCCAGGCTGGGTGATGATAATTGATGATATGGAATCATGGTCTCGATGGTATACATCGTAGTTTAGTCCTCTGGAAATCTACTAAATGAAGACCGTAGACTCTAGAGAAAATGATAAACATACTGGCTTTGGTTGGTGTTGCGATATTCGGACCGAGAATCGGATGGGGTTACACCTCTTCCCCGGCCTCCCCCTTTTCCACCACGAGTTGCTCGTCACAATTGGCTTTGCCTCCGTACTAATGCTAACATTGTTAACTTAATCACGTACACTAAGAGGCAAGTGTGACAATGAAGCACTACTGTTGCCTCTGGCAGAAGCACGAGTTGTTAGGTATTGCTCTAAAATCGTTTGTGGCATCATGACTGATGTATCTATAGCACCATAACTCTCCTCCAAGCTACTAGACCTCAACCGAAGCTCCTCTTCCTGCCATTCCAAATTCCCAAACAATGCGAATGTTGTCTTCGTGGGTAATCAGTGGATCGCCAGCCCCTGCACACAGAGTCAACGGTTGCAAACATATCACATTTTGAGCGAGCATTGAGTAATTCTTATTTTTTGGCAACGAACAAAATGGGTGACACGGGCACAATGGGCTTCGCAGATAGACGAATTCGAGTAGTTGGCAGATGGCCCGAGCAGTTTCTAGGGTTTGAGACCTCCCATTAGGTATATTGGAAGAGCATATGCGGAGTGGGTATCGAAAGCGATGTGACTGGAACCACAAATACCAACTCGAGGCAAGTGCATAACGGAGAGGTAAAATTAGTTTTTGGTATCTTGAGCAATTAGCAAACCTCCCTTTCATTTGATTTTTTGGGAATTAGTACCCAATCTATTCAAACTTTATCTCACTGGCCATCTCCCTTTCACCTTTTCTGTCAATCCAGCCCTCAATACTACATCTCGTCCTCTCTTCTCAGCATCTTTCCAAACGTCCTCCTCATTCATGGTCACCAGCTTTCCTCCTCTCACAACCTCCTTTCCATCCACGACCACCATTTCAACATCTCTACCAGTAACAGAATAAACCACGGCACTTACCGGGTTGAACCACGGTTGCAAGTGAACCTTTCTCGTATCAATCACCACGAAATCGGCCTTCTTTCCTACAGCCAGACTTCCTATATCCTTTTCCAGCCCCAAGGCTTTCGCTCCATTGATAGTGGCCATCTCAAGGACTTGCTCTGCAGAGATTATGGTTGGGTCATATGATATAGCTTTATGAATGATGCCGGCGAGTTTCATTTCTTGAAGGAGATCGTTCGTGTTATTGCATGGCGCGCCATCGGTTCCGAGACCAACATTCACACCCGATGACAGAAGAGATGGAAGACGACAGATTCCGGAGGCTAGTTTGGCATTTGATGTTGGGCAATGTGCAACGTGAGTGCCGGTCTCAGCGAGTGTTGAAATATCGCTATCATCGAGATGCACCATATGAACAAGCACAGTTTTTGGTCCTAGGAGGCCAACAGATTTGCAATATGACATCGGGGTATGATTTTGAGAATCGAAGAAATCGCGATCAGCACGCACTTCAGCGCAATGCATTGTTATCGGGATACTTTTGTCTCTTGAGATAGAAGTCATCTCCTTGTATAAAGCGTCGGATACTCTTCAAAATTAGCCATGCTTTTGGGAGATGCACTCTAGATTTCAGGACTACTCACCCACCAGGAGTTCTTGCTCCAAACCAAACCCGGATTCGATCATTTGCCCTCCTATCCCATTTCTCCCACATCTTAACAGCACCAATGAGTGACATTTCACGGTCTTCAACGAGCCCTGAATGCATAGCCCAAGCAGAATCTTTTGCGTAGGTCGCAATGTCCATGACGATCTTACCAAGACATCCCCGAATGCCACTTTCTTCAACGGCCTTACACAACCCATCAAATCCGTATCTGTCCGCAAACTGACCTTGCCGTCAGCTGGGAGTTTTCAAGAGAAAAAGGGACTACACCTACCATACTTTCCAGAAAGCATGTTGTTCCGCTCAACAGCATTTCAGCAATGCTACTTCTTGCAGCCGCATACCCATCCTCAACTGTGAAGTTGCCTTGGAGGACCCAAATTCTTTCACATAACCAAGAAACAAGTTCTAAGTCGTCCGCCGCACCTGTTTTTGCAAAAATAGGCATTCAGTTTTCTCTTGTTCAATTTGTTGTAATGCTTTCAGTGGGACTTACCTCTCAACAATGTTTGCGCTGTATGCATATGTGTACTGATAAGGCCCGGTATCATTATTCTCCCAGATAAATCGAAAGTTTCTTCGGCTCGGTACATGTCTGAGAGCTGCTTTGCAGTCCCTATGTCAAAAATTCTGTTCTCACGAACAAGAATGCCGCCGTCAAGGAAGACATCTCGGTTGTCATTTATTGTTATGATGGTTGCGTGGAGATAGAGCATTTTGAATGTGATTCATTTGTTTCAACTGTGCTGTGGGAGGGTCCTCCTCAATTATATCTCCTTGTCATCAAATTGGAAGGATGATGAGAGCGACCAGGAGGAGGAAGAGATATAAGGATCACGGCGTGTTCCGATAATGTTTTCTATTCGTTACGCTCACTGCAACCCTGCGGGTGACACCAAATGAAAAGCTAGAATTCAAGCCTCCGAATACGTGGGGGAAAAAGAAAAAATCATAGATAAGAAAGTTCTGGCAGGAAGAGTTTCACAAAATAAGTTATGATATGTCGATAGTCTTATTAAACACATGCTACTAATTCAAAAACTCTCCCTTGGTTTTCTTCAACATGTTCGTGTAGTATGGCTGAAAGTTGAGCCATCCTCTGTGCCTCGTACCAATACGTTGCTCAGTGAAGAACGCAGTCTCATGGTCAACTAATTTGGGTTGGTTTCCTGTCCCTGCCGCGGCCGCATCAATCATCAATTGTGCTCGACAGCACCTATCAAAGCACAAAAACCAATAGGCAGCCTCATCAATAGTCTCGCCAACTGACAACAAGCCATGGTTTTGAAGAATTGCAACTTTATCTTGTGGTCGCAGCACAGCAGCAATAGCTTTCCCCTCATCCGATGAAAGCACAACTCCACCATAGTCGGGGTTGACCACATGGGTTCCGTAGAATCGCAAAGAGTCTTGCATGATAGGTGGGAGTGGCTTGCCGAAGACACTGTATGCTTTTCCGGCAATCGAGTGTGCATGGCATACAGCATTGATCTGAGGGTGTGCCTTGTGGATTTCTGAATGGATGGAAAATCCGGCGGCATTGATGGCATGATCTCCCACGATCACCTCGGCGTCTTCGTTCACACAAACCAGATCGGAAACTGTGACGTCTTCGAAATGCATGCAATATCTATTCAATCGTTAAGAGATTGGCCAACAACAGATCAATTCAACAGATGACTCACGGATTGATCCAGAAGTAATGGGGATTGATGGGGTCACGGAGGGCTAGAAGATGGGGAGTCAGTTGTTGCTATCAAAGGTCTGAAAAGTTGACGCTAGATCACTGGGGTTCAGGAAAGATTCGACTGTCATTTGAGATTGATTTTGGAGAAAGAAAGTTGGAGAGCAGTGTCCCCGTTACCTACACATGTGTCCAGCTACCCCTTCGTCGAAACCGTTGGCAGCAAAGACTCGGAACGCGCATGCGAGGTGTTCTTTGCAGTACTTTTGTTCTTCCTCTTTACTTTTGAACTTGGGGATATCTGGTACTGCACTCTCTCCATTCTTCTTCAATGCACCGACGGCCATAGACTTCATGTCAGTGCCCTTCGTGTTGAAGATGGCTGATCTGGCATCGAATGCCGGCGCGGCTTCCACGGACTTCTCGCCAGTTGCGGCTGTGGGCGTTGCTGAGGGAGCCATGATATTTTGGGAGACTGATAATTGAAGGTGAGTATTAATTGAAGAGATTTGGGTTGCGTAGTTCCCAGGTGTACGATGTGTATCTCAACCCCACTTTGGTATCACATCACGGTCCTGATATCCCCACCACCACAAGGGTGGGGACCAACCATGTAATACTCTTTATTCAGGATGTCCATACAACAAAGCGGGACTCGTAAACCTTATTGGAAGCGTCCAATCTGAAGTATTTTCCCCCGTGGGCAAGACTCCACAATTGCTCTGAGTACCTAACATGATAGTGGAGTTGCGGGGTAGAGATACAGCACCCCCATCGCATCTAGGTAAGTCACTTCTAAGTGCAAAGATTAAGAAAGGAAAGCGTTCGCGGGATAAATTAGGTAGTAGTCATAAAAGCAGCCTACTCCACTGTTTCAAACACACTTGATCAACCTATTTTTGGCATACATAAAAACAAAATCAGTCCATAGAGAACCACCCGATTCCTCGCTTGTTTCCAAGAGATCACAATTCACCTTCCTCTAAACAAGAAAAGCCAACAAACACACATCCACCACATGGCCCTTCTAATCTTATATCCATCCAGCCGGCCCCAAAGCCATATGTTTTCCATTTCCATTGAAATTAGTACTTTGAGAAAGTACAATTCTTTCCAAGGTGGCTTGGGCGATGTTCCCTCTCCATGTAGACGTGATACGGCTGTTGTATAGAGACCAAAGCATAGGCATGTACTTGACATCCTGTGTGCAATACAGTATAATAACATCAGGAAGGGGTCGAGTATTGAATACTCCATAACTGCCACCACATTCTGGAGCAAATAGAGTCTTTCCCTGGTTCTTGACAGATTTCCAATTCTGCTTCTCGACTCCGCTCAACGTCAAGTCCCGATCAATGCATCTGCTCAAACCAGAGACAGTTCGCTTCCTGTATGCAGGGCGGGTAGAGAGCTCCATGAGTTGGAGATCTTCAACACCAGCAAGTTTAATTCCGAAGTGAGAAAATAGTGCATCCGAGTCGTTACGAACATCAAAAAAGACTTTGGGGATGGATTCGGATTGCAAAATCCCTTGAAGTGTTTCTTTGGTCTCTCCGGGTGTTGTGAAGGCGCTTTGCCCGAGGTTGTGGATGTCGAGGAGATGGATTTTGTTGCTCGGATAGATGAGGAGTTGCAATATTGAGAGAGATCCATGTCGTGAGAGGTTGACCCCTTCAAGGTCGAGATAGATCGAGGGCGGGTTCGTGGGAAGACCGATGAGAGAATCGACCAATTCAGAAATAGCAGCCACCGTATTGATGAGCGGATGAGGGTTCATTGTCGACGTTATTCTTTGGAAGCCAAAAGGAATGTCAGTCAGAAGAGATTAAGACCTGGGTTTGATGAGACTCACGAAACAGGTGGTAGCTTGGGAGTACTGGTATCCACCCACCTAAATTAATCGAGTTTGAACGAGAGATTTTATAATTGAAAATCTGGAAATGAGGGAAAAAACTGGGTTTATAAGAATGTAGTTACGATATGAATCAAGGAAAACAGAAGGGAATCAAACTTCGATACGATGCCGTTAGGCTTTGCATTGAAGCAGGCCGCCACCCGGGTTTCTGAAAAGAAACAAAATGACGGCCTCGGTCTTTCACTTTCTCTAAGAGGCACCGAAGGTATTCCAATATCAACAGTGCTCCAAACAAAGCATTCTTCTTGATGAAGCTGAGGGAAGTTGACAGGTCGATCTCGGATTTCGTGAGGCTGTAGGTTGGTACGCGATCGAGAAAGACGAGGGTTCATCGATCACAATTTGTGAATTCCTTGCGGTCAATTGCATATACCCACGGAAAAATTAAACGTGTGACCCGTGAGCAAGGAGCATGCAGCTAACAATGACTCAAATGAAATCATGATCATGTGGCATGTTTCCAAGCGTGTCACAACCCTAATTCTTGTCAGAATGCGTTTGCTGCGTGGTCAGGGTTGAGTTGAGTGGGATACCAGTTTTAAAAAACCGTCGTTTCCAAAGAGGTAAAACCCTCCCGTGAAGCTGCAGTACAAGCAACCTCTACCATCTGAAGCTTCCAAGATCCTCCAAGCAAGCATGTCGACAAAAGCTCTCAGTACTCTCAGTTCTAATAGAGCTAATCACAACGACATGTTAAAAGATTAATACTGACATAGATTCATTTTTGATTTCTCCTTAGTAGTTGATCCCATTTCGGATATCAATTACAATGTAGACGCTCGCTAACCGTACGTATCCCAGCAGAGTGACTCCTTTTGGGTTCCACGAGCTTTTTGTTGAGAGAGAATGGGGAACGGGAAAGTACAGATAGCATGTCAACAGAGAATTGGAAACCTTTTACCCGAAAGTGGCTAACGGCTATGGGCAGTGAGCGAGCCAAGAGACTATGGCATTCATGGCGATCCAGGTGCAGTTGCGGGCTCATTATCAAGGCAAAACGATACCACGACAGCCTCTTAATTTTGGGAAAGCCTCACAGTTCCTTCAAAGTCAAGACCGCCTGGTCGGTGGGTGATAATCCTCTCAACTCAGTTTTGGCAGCCTTTTACTTTGGCATTTGTATGTTTGATGAAGCCTTGAAGAGTATCAACACATATGCACTCGATCCAATCATGCCTCTTTTCCCGGCGGATACCCAATCTCTTGGCATATTCAACAAACTTATGATGAACTTCGTGACGGGTTTTTGTTGCCATGAGACCCAACCGATGCAGATAACCGCGTAGAACTCAGCGAGTTCGAGGAATGCTTTCCTTTCGGGTACGATTTACTAAATGCTATGATTGCAGCCTCTCTTTAGCGCGTGAGCTACTGGTATCTGGCGTCAGCTACGCCACGTTTATAAGAGGGGGTCGTTGATGATCAGCGGGAAGTTAATGTTCGAGACGTCCGTGGCGAAGCGAATATCGATTTGACTGAAACCACTGAATTAGCGGATTCTATCGTATTCTCGGGATGCAGGGAGGAAATTTGCATTATGGAAGAAGTTTGCGTGTGTGTACAGCCTAGCTGTCCAGAAAGGTTCGTTCTGGTGTGCATTTCCTGCCACAACAAAGGTCTCAGCTGCGTTCCACTCCACACACAAGCCCATTATCCTGAAGCAAAATCTTGAATGTGATCTTTGCCATGAGGGGATCGAGTGCCAATATTTCTGGAAGTGTTTTAATTTTCCCTCTGGGAGTTATGATGTTTGTAGGCTTTGCTACAACCCTAGAAAGGGGTGCTTGATAGGGGGGGGGGACACAAATTCATCATATTATCGCAACCGAGGTATCATGCGCTTCTTGAGAAGCAGTGGTTTTGTGATATTTGTGGGAATGAAATTGAGATGCATGAGTTTCGGCGGAGCTGTGACCCGTGTGGAAATTATCTTGTTTGTACATCTTGCTGGGTTAAAACTTAAGAGGGAATGGTGTAAGGATTCTTCCCATGTCTTGGTGAAGAGGGGTCAAGATGGTCTGGATCTGGAGGAATCATTGGAGAAAAATTGGCACTAATGAGCTGTCAGGTGTGAAGTATGATGAGGCAGCGGCGGTTATAGGTGTGGATTGAGAAGCTAGAGAGCCTTCCAAAGTGACTCGCTGATTTCTGTCCATCATTCGGTTAGAGATTTGGGTCATCTGTTCCTTCCTTCCTTCCTTCCGATACGCCAGAAACAGTGTTCGTTGTTCCAGCTTTTCTCGTATCTTGGAATTATTTTCTCAACTCTTCTGAGGCAACTCTACTTTAGTGTTATTATGGATGTGGCTTATTGTTGTGAGTTTACTTGGGTTTTCAGTCCGCCAAACGGTGCTTGCACTGTCCACATATTGAAAGTTCCTGAAACTACAAACCCTAGGCTCATGTGGTTCCTCCGAGGGCAGTATCTCTCTATTTCTTCCTGATTCTAGGATATTTTTGAAAAAGATTAGCAACTAGAGTGGTTCAGTATTCAAGATTTATCGACTATTTTGGCACAGCGAGTACCTAGGCTCTCCTTGAGCGCACCAGTTCCTTCAGTCCTCGCCAAATTCAAATTCCGCCTGTGTTTCTTCCAAATATATTTAAAGTGGTATATCCATAATCAGTCATTTATTAAGAATCTTCTGGCAAAGTGTTGAGTTGTGTTTGGGTTGCTTTCATATTGAAATCTCCAAGTATCTTCCGCCCCCCCCCCCTCCAAACCGCACCCGAACCTACACTCGCCTCTCGCATTTTCTTCTCTCTAAACAGAACCACCAGTCAGCCATATTTGCACAGTACAAATTGCCATACAACAATCCAACGGGTTCCCCGGACTTGGGCTGAAGAGTAGTTTAAGCTTAATTGCCAAGTCTCTCTTGCAGACTGCCATACAGGGTTCGCACTCCGCCGAACGAAAATAGCCAATCATAATCACGAAAGCCCCGCTTAAAGAAGACTTCATCAGGTGTTGCTGACTGCTTAACTTCCTCATCAACAACTTGTAAGCAGCTGAATTTTTAGCCAGAGGTGTAGAATAGTTTCAGTATGTTCGCTGCCTGTTTCCCTTGTTTTGATTGTTCACAACTTCCTGATTTGGTTTTGCATCTGGCATGGGTAATCGGCGACCTCAGACTTGGAATACCATCGGGGACCTCAACTTTCCTAAATTGAAGGAGACTTTACTTACTGCATTTACAGAGTCAATAAGAGAAACGTTATGACTTGAGAAGTTAGCAGCAAGTACGATATTTAAATACTTACGAGCCGCCACCATTTTTTCACGCCGAATTTTACTCTTGTAGAATGAATTTGGTGTTGGAGAATCAGGTGGTTGTAGTATGATAATTTACGAAGTAATCGTCTGCGCACAAATGCCAAGGTTGATGGTTTTTACTACGCAAGCCACCCTCACGGCATTCCCTGCATCTGTTACCCAATGTAAAGGTAACAGCGACGTTCCATCACAGCTTCTTCACTGCTAAAACATATGTGTAGAAATCTCACTTCTTCTCATTTCCTACAGGCCAAGGGAACACCGCATCGTGAGCTCCTGAGCTTGAATAGCACCGAGCTTAGCGACGCCACCAACACTTCACCGTTGCTGAGTTTAACCTCATAGATGAAATGGTAGGTGAGTACAAGATATATAAGTTTCTCGGAATCTCCTCTATTTCTATCCATCCTCATCATCATTCTATCAGTCTTTCAATCTTTCCATCTCCTCTTTGCATTTTCCTCAGCATTTTCACTTTCAATTCCTCGACACTTTCAAGTATTTCGTTATAACATTCGCTGTTGCGATATCATTCCACACTTAATCAACATGAAGTCCTCATTCATCGCCCTCGCTTTAGCAATCGCCAGCACACAAGCCCAAACATTGATCGGGGGAGACTGTGCTTCACTTCCTCCAGCCAACCAAGCCGACTGCTACAAATCTCGATCCTCTTCAGCAGCCCCAAGTGCAACTCGTCCTATTGTAGGAGGTGATTGTGCTTCACTTCCTCCAGCCAACCAAGCAGGATGCTACAAATCTCGCTCCTCCTCTGCTATTCCAACCCCGACTGCCAGTATCATTGGAGGTGGTTGTGGCTCACTTGCACCAGAATTCCAAGCAGCTTGTTACGCATCTCGCTCTTCCACCGTCACTGCCACCCCAACACCCATCCTCATCGGGGGCTGTGCAGGTGTTGATCCAAAACACAGAGACGACTGTATCTCCAAGCAGTCAACAGCATCAAGCTCAACCAAAGCAATCGGAGGCGAATGTGGTTCTCTCCCACCTCAATTCCAAGCCGCTTGCTACGCATCTCGTTCTTCCACGTCCACTTCAACTCGCTCCATTGGCGGGTGTGATACTGTTTCCCCAGAACACCAAGCAGAATGTAAATCCAAAGCATCAGCATCAGCAACCTCAACAACAACAAAAATCGGAAACACATGCGGCTCTCTCCCCCCTCACCACCAAGCAGCATGTTACGCATCACACTCCTCCACCACACCAACAGCAACAGCAATACCAAATCCACTCGGTAACGATTGCGCCTCCCTCCCACCCCAAAACCAAGCAGCATGTTACTCCTCCCACGGCACCAACTTCACAACATCCCTCATCTACACCAACAAAGTAATAACCATCTCCTCCTGCGCACCAACAATCACAAAGTGTCCCTACTCTACTGCTCCAATAATTGTCACTTCTTCGGAAATCGCATACACGACATTTTGTCCTGTGACTCCTACTGGGATTATCACCCCACCAGGGGGAAATTCTTCTATTAATACTATTGTTGTTCCTTCACAGACTGGTTCCGCGGAGCCTGGGCAGTTTGTTGGTGCTGCTAGTGGTAATGTGGTTACTGGATGGAGTCTTGTTGCTGGCTTGGTTGCTGTTGTGATTTTGTAGGGGCGATGTTTTGACGTGCTATGGGTCGTAGTTTTTGTTTCTAGATTGGTGTCTTACTTGAGGTAGCGCATGGAATTGGAGATTACGTGTACAGGTTTGGTATCTAAAAGGGGAAGTGTTTGGGTTGATGTAATTTAGTTTGATTTTTCTCCTAGTTCTTATTCGTGTTACACTCGATTTTAAGTATAGAGCTATATAGAAAGAATTACAAAACATTTGTATTTCGAGTGTTTTCCTCTGAGAAATAAATTTTGTTTTACAAGAACTAGTTATAACAATGATGCCAAGTAGAGGCCCCCTTTCATAAGAAAGCTATTACAATAAAAACGAAATCGAACTAAGGGGTTTTCATCCCCTCTTTCCTTGCCCTTAGGCCTGATAGTTGGACTTTAACATCAAGTAGAGCGGAAGGAGAGAGAGAGACAACCTCGTCGGCTAAGTCTTGCGGTGATCGAGTACTTAGAGTCCACGTGTCGAGTTGTTGTCGCCAGGGGAGTTTCTCCGAGCTTACGTAGACTCTGGAGTACCCAGCATCACCAAGCGAATTCTACCGTAAAAACAATCACTCGCGAGAAGTCACCAGTTATAAACTCACCATCCCCATAGGAAAGAATTTGAGAAGTAAGATTAATCCATTAAGCACCACAGAAAAGAAGAAGAGTTAGCTAACTACTAAACTCCCAAGCGAATTAAAATCCATCCCGACAACCCATCTTCGGATAACCACTTTTTTTCGTGATGGGTTTCCTTAAATAAGTCAAAGTGACTCATTATTCCAACTACACCAGGACAAACAGACTGAATATTATCCAACATCAACACTCCAAAACACCCAGACCTGCACCCCCTAACCCCTAACCCCTCACCCCTCACCCCTCTCCAAAAACCCCAAAACTTCCCCATTCCATCCAACCCATCCAAC
>LKTO01000719.1:0-22460 GCA_001399465.1 Hymenoscyphus scutula
GGTTAATAGGGAGAGGGGGGTTTGGCAGAGGGAATTGGGGGTGAGGGGGGCGGCTCATGGGTCTTTTTGGGATTTACCTTGTTTGGTTGATTTTAAGGGGTTGAGGGGGGATGTGTCGGCTGTTGGGTTGGGGTTTTTGGGGAATTTGAGGGGGGAGAGGGTTTTGGAGGTTTTAGGAGCTTATTTAGATGATTTTTTTAGGTTTGTTTTAGGGGGTGAGGGGGAGGGGTTGTTGAGTGGATCGAGTGAGAGGTTCCCTGAGGTTTTGTTTTTGGGATGAGGAAGTGGGAGGAAGACCTTGAGGGAAAATTAAAAATGTAAGTCTTGCTACTAGCGCATTTCGAAATTTGGAGATGCGAGAAGAAAGGCAGAGTCGAGAAAGGGAAACAGCCCAAAATTTCGATACATCACTGTGATGACTGATTGTCGGGATGGGGGAGGACCGTCGAGGAGAATCTCTTAATGCTTAGTCTAGCTCCCCAAAGCTTCTGGGAGAAGAGAAACCAGACAGTACTTCAATCTCAAATTTGTATTAATTCCCCCTCTCTGTCTTTATAGAACATATTCCCCACCTTTCCAAAAACCAGAATCACCATCTTCCTTCAAAAAACACACCTCAGGACAACGAAATATTTCCCCAAAACGGGCGAGTGGAACTACAACATACCTCGTAATAAATCATCAACACCATATTCTACTACCTCAAAACCCTCCACCCCGCTTAGACAAAGAAAGAAAATCCCAACCACCAAACCAGTAAATCAACCCTCCTTCAGGTCATGCAAAACCCCAAACCTTCCCAAGAAAACACTTAAATATCGAAAGCTGATATCTCAAGCACCTCACCTCACCTCACCTCACTACTGCACCCTCAATAAATCCCCAATAACCCAACAAACCAATACACCCAAAACTCCACCTCCCAACCACCTCCCGCGAAATCTACCAAAACCCTTAACAACTCCCTAACCAGGAGTTTCCATTCTTCAACTTCGACCGTATTTTTCAATTATAAATTATACAGTTTCCAGTTGCTAAGTTGCTAACATCGTGTCTATCCCTAAGTATCCCTAGGTAGCACGTAAATAGTAACACCCTCCACCTAATGTTTCTAGGCTACGCTCTTTCTAGGGAGCCTAGAGAAGTCGTTTGATGCAAGCGTGAAACTTGTTACTTTTAAGCCTCTGGCCCTCTAATCGGGGCTAAATTTCTTGTTAGGTAAGCTTGTGGTAAGATAATGGTAATTCAGGCGTAATCCCTAAGTAATTTACCCGTGAGCAACGAGTATGCTTTGCAAAAATTGGTGGCTAAATCTGTTGCTTTTATCTTGTTGTCTTGGTAAGACAACTAGTGCGTTGCAAAGCTCAATTCCTTATCATGCTAACCTTCTTTGGTTCTTATTGAATATTAATACTGTGACAAGAGACACCACTCAGCTCCCCCACTTTAACTTCCACTCACTATCACTCTCATTCAAGAATTCACACCAAAAAAATTACACTCTCTTCCTTTATCTTCTAACATATTCATATTATATTATACTAAATTAAACCCACCACCCAACAAAAAATCACTTTCATCTAATCTAATCTCTTCTCATCTCTCCTCCTCTCATCTCACATAACCTAACCTCAAGAAAGAAAATTTTACATGAAAAGTTTCGGCCCATGATACGGACTCTTCTCCGAATCAGATGAAGAGACAGCTTCATCCTCGAAGCTACTACGTTTAGGAAATCCATCAAAGGAAATGGCGAAGGTGGCGATTGAGTGGGCGACGAGCTGGGGATGGCGTGTTAGTATCAGGGAAATATTTGGGGATGAGGGTTAGTAGGGGCTTGAAGAGGGACTAAATGCGAATTGGAGGTATGAAGGTAGAGCGACAGAGAAAATGAGTTCTTTAATTGCTCTGCTTCATAACTCTGAACCTCCGAGGCTGGACTGGAGCAAAAGAAATAGGGAGGCGTAAAGGAAAATAAGAGGAACTGCTTACCTTAGTATTCAACTCCCAAGCCTCCAAATCGCAATTGGAAACATCGTCACAAAGTTGATGATAGCACGGATCATACCACTCCCCCGCAACCCCCCCAAACATCTCCTGCTCAGCCTTGGTCTTAATCCCCTCCGCCCCGGTAGCAATCCCACCTCCAGGAATCCCATGTTTAATAAAAGCATCATAATCACTCCTCCCATCAAACGGAATAAAAGTATAATTCTGCCCATTAGCCTCATAAAAATCCACATACAAATCTCTCAGCTCCTGGGATCCAACGGGATTCAGAGCATTCGTGGCGTTATAGACTTGATATGCGAAATTGGGGGAGGCCATCATATCGTAATCCATAAAGAGACGGATTTTCTGGTTTTCCGCAGTGGAGAGTTGCGAGACGTAGTAATCGGAGCCCAGGAGTCCTTCTTCTTCCCCGGCCCACCAGGCGAGGCGGACGCAGTTCTGGACTGTGTATTTGGGGAGGTGGGTGGCGATTTCTAACAGGGTCAAGGAGCCTGTTCCGTCGTCGTTGATTCCTGGTCCTTCGGAGACGGAATCGCTGTGGCCCCCTGCCATGACGCAGTTCTCTTGATCTCCGCCTTTGGTTTGGGCGATGATGTTTGTGGTTGCGGTTTTGCGGACGATGGCGTCGATCCATGCGGATGATGGGATGATCTTTCCAGCATTTAAGTCTTTGATGTATGGTTGTGCGGCTTCATTGGAAAGTCCGAAGGTGGCGACGTGGTTTGAATTGGGGCTTTCTAATGTTCCGGAGAGAGAACCTGGGTAGTTGTTGTATACTACAGCAGCAATTGCTCCGGCCTTTCCTGCAGCAGCGGATTTGGCACCGAATGAACAGATACCTCGTCGGATCAACGCAATTGAACCTGGGGTGTATGCAGGATAATCTGAGGCATCGCAGCCCTCGTTCGCTACCAGAACTAATGGCCCATATACGGCTTCCTTATTTGGTGTAGGTGGGGTAAGCGACATTGGGGAGGCCGAGACTTCATTAGAGCCAAAGATGAGTTTCGATCCAAAGACATTTCCTACTACAGCGTCGAAGGTTTGGTTCGAGATATCGTAGTAATCCGAGTATTCGGAAAGGGTAGAGTAAAGGTAATCGAGTGTACCAGTGTGACCTGAGGCGAGATTGTGTTAGCAGACAGTTTTGAGAGAGCTCCAGCTATCTTCAATCAACCTACCCGCGCTACCAATAACTCTCGTAGGATGATGATACTCCTCAATCCCCAACTTAGCAATCTCATACAACTCCTTCGCCCGCCTCAGTAAGTTCTCCGCATGTATATGATCCTGCAACTTTGTTGAGCTGACCAGCGGCTTCGATTTCGAGTTGGAGTTGGTATTGATAAGAGCTTCCTGGCCCGAGGCTTGGAGAGGCTGTTGAACCGCAGAAGACACTGCGAGCGTGGAGAGCGCGACGAGGGCAAGGATGGACTTCATTCTTGCGGATATTTTGACAATGAAGAATGAGAAGGGAAATCCAAGTGAGGGAGGGAGGGAGAGAGTCTTGTAGAAAGAGAGATATACCGTCACACGGTGGGGAGATGTCGTGCGACTGAGTCAGGCGTACAGAGTTACGAGTATTGGTGAGGCAACGCGATAACGGATGGCGATCAGCCAAGATATCAGCCTTGCTCCTGCATATCAATATACAGGGGTAGCTCTGGTCTCATTCAATCTTTCCTAAGGTGAATAACTTAACACAAGCAAAATAAAACTATTACGAAAGCTGTAATATAATAAGTTATAATACTAGGCAACTCTTCATGTTTTTGTGTCAATTTTGCGACTGTTTTTTTGGCGAGTAATCTTGAGTTTACAATCTTACCTAGTCTACATAGGCATATGAAAGAAAATAATATTTATTCACTATACCTCGAAACATTTCAAGTAATCCAACATACCACCCTTGCTACTACTCCCCAACTGCCATAAAAGATGCAAAGACCACAAAAAAAGAACAAAAGAAAAAAAAGAACAAAGTAGGTCCACAATCCAGGCTTCGAACCCAGGTCGATTGGGTCACAGGGGAAATTGGGATCTAAGGTACAGGCCCTCTTTCTTCGCATTCCCATGTGCTAACCGACTACACTAATTGACCTATTTTGTTGACTGTAGGGGCTTATTTACTAGTATGAATCTTTTTGGGTGGGGGGGTGGTTTGTGGGGTGGTCGGGGGTGAATATGTAGAGGGAGTGGGATCGCTTGTTTATCAGTACGTGTAATGTTTACCGAGAGCTTTGGCCTGTAATTGAGTAAGATGAGAGGATGGTGTGAGTTTTACTGTAGATTTAATAGTATATAAAAGAGATCAAATTAGAGAAAATCGTGACAATAAAAAAGAAGAAAGATCTTCTAGGACGTCTCTAAGAAAGAAAGAAAGGGGTAAATGCCGTCCCACTAGGGATGAAACATCTATAAGAAGAGTCAAAATGGTACACGAGTAGACGGTGCTTTATCAAATAGAAGATATTCAACGAACTACTATTTCTGTATCGCTAGCCAGATCCCCCTATGTCGATAAGCGAGGTAAGAACTTTCCTATCGTGCGAACAATCGCGAAACTTCCTGAAGCAGGGTATTCTTCATACATGAAGGGTAGCTGGCATGGATTGCGTATTGGATTCATGAATCCGGAATTATGGAAACTATCCCCAACCCTGTGTCAACCGAATACCAGCGTTTCTGCGCATATGGTAAGTTCTTATCTTTATTCTCTCGTGTGCAGTTCTTACTAATATTCCCAGGAACGAGAATACTTTGCTTCTATACAGATGATAAAAGTAAGTGGGGCTGAAGTTATTTATCCTGTCTCGTTACCTACAGCAGATAAGCTCATTAGATTGGACCAAATAATGCGTATGCTCAACGACCAAAGAAAGTATCAAAAGCTTATAATTCACAAACAATGAATACCGAGATACGTTCGAAAGTTACGTCTCAAAGCTTGAGGAATCTGAGGTCAAAACACTCGATGACCTTATCCAATGGAACATTGCCAATCCCGAAAAAGAACTACCACCAGGTTGGTCTCTTCCCCGTTGTATTCGATGTTATTGTACTCACTTAATTTCAGACCATCCTGATCAATCAATTCTCCTGCAGTCAGCCAACACGCGGACGAGTGCAAAGGAAAATGAGGAAGCCATCGCAAAGTTACGCCGCATTGCGAGAGACGAGGGTGTAGATGCCACCATGGACCATTACAACCTCGATGCCATTGCAATACTCATGGATAGTCCATTAGCCAGTGTCGCTGCTGCAACAGGCAAGTTTTATATCCTGACACTCTTCACAGTTTATTGATTATTCCTGTTGCATTTACAGGGTACCCTATATGTACAATGCCTCTGGGATATCTGGATCTAAACGGTCGCCCATTTGGGATGGGAATGATTTCTCGGCAACATGGAGAGGGCAAGTTGTTTCAAATCATGAGCGCCTGGGAGGCGACGTTTCCAAAGCGAAAACCTCCTCGCCTCTAGTACAGAGGTCTTTAGTAACAACTGTGTCATTGTTGCTCCTAAAAAACTCAAGTGTCCCTTCTAAAAGATCTAACTAATCTGAATCGAGAGTAGAGTACAGTATAGCATTAATACTTTATATATATATACGGTTTAAAAAGAAGATATTTCTAAAGTCTTAGTACTATATTTCACTTAACCACTTAACTAGCCTCACAAAAAATAGAGAGTAGCGTCTATTTCCTCAAAATATTTTATAAAAGAAGATCTATATCTCTTTCTACTCCAACTTTAACTTTAAATATTATACCTTAACTATCTAATTATTCTTTCTCCCGTATAAACGTATATTAAAACCATCTCTCTAATTACTTTCATTTAACTTACATCCTCAAGAGAAATTTCCATCCCCTTTCAGGACAAGTAGAAAACACCCCATCTCATATAACAATTATTCTATTCTACTTAACAGCTAATTCAGCTTTCTATTCCCCCTAACGTAGATAATATCTATCTGCTGTTGTAATAACAACACGTCCATTTACTACGAGGGTATACAGAGGCGTTACGATTTTAATTTTCCTATCCTATGATTGTGGCAAGGTAGTAGCATCCACAGCATCCATGGTATCATTACCTATGCCGTGTCCTACACCATTCTTACATAGGAGCTAGCTAGATTCAGATCTTCCCCCCGCCCATCTCATCTATAGGACCACCTCCCACCTTCCCCAAAATCCCAGTACAAAACTTCAAATTAAAGCTCCCCAAAGAAACAACAAAGTATAAACCACAATATCCCTCCCTAAATAAAAATCAAGTCAAGCTAATCAGCAGCAAGCCCCCTTCGAAAAATCGTAAAAGGTGATGTTCATTAAATTTCAGCATCCATCCGTCTAGCAACGGAGACACCAAAAAAGAAAAGAAAAGAAAAGTAAAAAGGCAACTATAGATCAATAGATCCCTCCTTACCTTCTCAATACCAGTCTTAACCCCCTCCCCTCTCTCTGCCGCCCGCCCTTCCAACCCCCCCTCTACCTCCTCTCACCCCACCCCATCAACTGCCATATAATATAATACAACCCCCATTTTCATTTACCCACCATCCCATCATCACTTTTCAGCAGCCGTGTTACACATAACCATGACTTCCCCTCCCATTATCACAAAAAAAAACAAGAAATTCAGCATACAAGCACATGCATTCATTGAATTAAGTCCCCCCCCCAAAAAAAACCGACAAACTCTCACCCATAATACCTCGGCGCCCCATCCAAAACATGATAAAAATGCCCCCTAACCCCCTCCCCCCTAAACATCCGCGGGAACCTTCGTCCCTCTGGTACCTGCGCCTCAGTAATATTCCGATTCCGCAACTTCTCATCCAGAGGCACCTCCTCCCCAATAACGAACTTGCCCACTTGAATTTCCGTATCCGTGATAGTGGAGCGCGAAACGCGTGCATATCCAATTCTCTTCAGGCCCTTGTAGAGGATGTACTCGCACCATCGATCCCAATCGCTCGGGTCGATGTCGAGCATCCCGCTCTCGTCGGAAACGTAGGTGTTGTAGTTTCCCTCGAGGGGTTTGGTGACGAGGTATGAGAGGAGGATGGAGGGGCGAGGGGACGCTCCCATGAGCTTGGACATGTATTCGCTTTGGAGTCTCCTGTCTTCGGGGTCTTCTTCTTGGCCCGAGTGGAAGACGAAAACGTCAATCATTTCACCGTATACGTCGAGAGTTGCTTCAATCGCTGGCGCTAGCTCGCCAACGGGAGATGGCGTCAAGTGATGTGTTGAGTTGACAATCGGGAACTTGGACAACAGAGCAGCGCCCCAGGTATGCTTGTTTGGGCCTGGTCCGTAATCCACGTACATTCCCAAATCCTCTGCGAGGAATTGAGTCGTGTCACGGTTCCCTGCGGTGATTCGCTGTAAGTCTGACTCGAGGAGACCGATTACATCGATTTCGAGTTCTTTAATGACATCGCGCATGCGATACTCCGAAGACCACATGTCATTGTCGAGTGAGAAGTGGATTGTCCATATTCCTGCTGTCAGAATCTTCTCATCCTTGTGATATGGGACATAGTTGTATGTTGGAAATCGGAGGTAAGCGATTGCGATGGACGCAATTTGAAGTAAACCCAGGAGGTAAATATGATATCGAGGCTGTTTTGGATAGTCGCCGCGTACGGACGGCATCCCATGATCTTTTAGAGATGGATAAACTGGCTTATTGGAGATGGCTGTAAAGACTCCACAGCCAACGAGAATCATAGTGGTGGCCACGACCCAATCAGTATGTTCCCGGACAAGATGACCCCCGGGCACAAAAGCATAGGCAACCACCCATGTATGAAATAAAGTCATGAAGTTGTAGACCAAAAATCCGAATCCAAAAGACGCCGCCGGAGTTTTCCTAGCAGCAGATCCAATCAGAGGTATAGATACAGCCATCAAATACACCGCCGTGACGAGCGCACCATAGTATCCCGTCCAATTACTGCGGGTTGTGAGTAAGGCTGCTCCAACACAGCCCACTCCGTAAAGTGTCCATCCGGTCGCGAAATTTTCATGGAAAATTCCAATCATCAAACCAACCCCCATAGCAGCGATCGTCAGGGCGCCATGAGGTGCGGAAATTGGTCCCCGGACAGGAAATCCTTCCCAGACCCAGAGAATCATCGTACTAGAGTCAGCTAGGAGAAAGTGCATACCAAAGAATACACCTCCAATACCCAAGCCCGCAAGTACCGATGAACCTTTTTGACGTGCCTGTGAACTGAAGTCATCGACAGCGTTTCGTCTGCCGAGCGGTGATGAATGTAGACGAGTAGATCGCATGACAGCAAGTACGGCAAGAATAAAGCCAACACCATTCCACCCTCCATTCGAAGCATGTGATGTTGGCCATATTGGATTGCTGGTCTGAAAAGCAAATTTCACAACGCTTGAGGCGAGAAGACCGATCGTCCAGGCCAAAATCTTCCACTCAAGAAGCATCGGATTTCGAGCTTCCGTATACCAGGTGGCAGCCCACGATAGACATGACATCCAAACGCCAAAGCCAACCGTGAACAATCGGAAGACAGGATCCTCTATCTGATATGCAAGCAATCCTGCAAGGGATAGGAAATGGCAAAGTCGAAGATTTTTGATGACCCTTGTTCGAATAGACTTCACACCAAGCAGAAAGGGTGAGACTGTTGTCATGATGATTATTTCGTACCCCGAGATGCCCATGTGCCATAATGGAAAGACTATGCATGTGAGTTTTATGATCCCATGGTTCTAAGAGAATGAACTTACACCATACTACGACACCCAACGACGTAAGGATTGACCAAAATACGAACTGAGTTTGTGTTAGAGTGGCAATGGAATACATAGGAATTCACTCACGCCGTGGTAGATGTCCGCTGCTGCATCAATGGCTCGAGTCCGATCGAAGCTGTGGCCAAAAATCTGATTGAAGATGGGGAGCACTCGCTTGTCTTTTCTACTTTCGAGTTAGTAAGAGAATACTCCTACGAAGATCGGGCATATCACGTACTCTTTTTCAAGGATAGCGTCTGCTAACATCTTACTGTTTCTGCAAAATCGATTTGTTCAGAAGAGTTCAAGTAATTTTCGTCGTAAAATACACATAGTCATATACACTACTTAGGAAGCCAATGAACGTACCCCATGCTCGCACCCTTGACATCTTTGACAACCAGCTCAAAAGTTTCAAAATCAAGAGCCGTAACTGAATCAAAAGCGACGTCAAACAGAACCAAGGCCCATTCGAAAAAGGCATATATTGTATAGGCTGAGTCACATTAGTTCAAGTGCCATGGATCGGCGCAAACGCAATCGAGACTTGAGCAGCTTACCTCCCGCAACCTTGTGAACCTTGTGTTGGATAAAAAAGTATATCAAGGGGATCAGAGTGCCAAAGAATGCTCCTGCCAAGTATTTTCGGTATTTGATTGCTCTGGGATTGTCAGGACTTAGGGCGAGGCAGCCAAGTGTCCATGGCAGGGTAGCAACCAGGTAGGAAATCATAAAGATATCATGCCAATCGTGGTCATCGGTGGAAGTAACATATGTCCATCCTCCGCAGGTAATTGTCCGAAAGAGGCCGGTGTATGCGACGAACTTGGGGAGGCTCGAGTTTGGACGCGCCGTGAGGAGGTACCATAATCCTACCAACACAAACCTAGGACCTGCAATTATGTCAATCGCCACGCTTCTCTAGAGAAATTCCTCTGCCATACCCGATGTGATCGCAATGAACAGCATGAAAAAGGAGCGCTCGGGGTATCGATCGCCAATTGTCGCGGAAACGGAGGGAAACCATTCTTGGGGATAGCCATAATGTTCGTTCTGCACGATTTTGTGGTAATGGAGCGAGACGCCCACGATTAAAGCGCTGATGAAGGCACCTGCGGACAAGGTCAGAGAATGTCGCAGAAATGGTAGAGACGAGGGCTCAAAGAGGGCTCAAAGAGGGCATTCTCGTACAATATGCAGCAATGGTGTGGATGTAGGCAACCCAGCTCCCGGAGAATGCGAGTACTTCTCTCCCTTCTTTAATTCTGGGCGCCATACTGGTTCCCTGAGGTCTTGTCACATCAAAAGAAGGATTTCCGAGGGATCCGGAGCTCAAAGGAGGCGAAAGGGAGAAATCGTGCGAGGAATGAAGGTGTTGATGTAGAGTTGGAAATGTGCAAGTGGAGGTGGAGGTGGATTTCGGAGGCACTTCCTTACTTTATCAGCAGAGAGCTCCAACAAACAGACAGGGATACAAATCGCCTCGGGCGCCTCGTAAATTCTCACCCCTCAGTAGATTACCTAAAGCACGCACTTATAAACAGCTTTTAGTTTCTCGACGAATTGATTCAAAAGGTGGATATCAAATTATGATATTAAACGCGAGTTTTTTTAAAGAAGTAGTTGAACTTCCCAAAACCACAAGGTTGAACTGCTACCGCTTAGGTTGGTTTTGAGTGAGTGGTGGAGTGCTGGGTGCTGTCATGCGCTAAGCTACTAAAGGCCCGCTAAGGCGGTGGGCGACGAGGCAGAAAAGAGGCTGGAAAAGAATTTGGGGATCCCCTCCTCGAGACTTTCAAACACCACTCAACTACCAAAAATCACAGGCAATCATGTCAGGTCCCTCCGACAAAGCTAGATTCTATCTTGAACAGGTTCCTCTCCCATTTTCCCTCTTTCAGCTCTTTTTTCCTAAACAAATTATCTCCACATCTGAAGAAATACTCTTTTCA
This sequence comes from Hymenoscyphus scutula, assembly GCA_001399465.1. Classification (NCBI taxonomy): domain Eukaryota; kingdom Fungi; phylum Ascomycota; class Leotiomycetes; order Helotiales; family Helotiaceae; genus Hymenoscyphus; species Hymenoscyphus scutula. The sequence continues at coordinate 10,747 of LKTO01000719.1, forward strand.
ACTCCCAAAACAACTATGACCAAACTAACTCCAGTATTCAGGCAGTTCCCCAATTGCAAGAGTTCAAGGAGAAGAAGATCTTCTCAGAGGTTTGCGCGTTCCAGCTATATGCAAAAAGGGACGTCTACTGATCCTGCCTAGGAAGAAATCCGAACTCTGGTGAAGAAACGATCCGATTTCGAGCACCGAGTCTTAGGTCGTGGCTCAACCCCGCTAGACTTTGCCAGATACGCAGCATGGGAGATCAGCCTCGAACATTTGCGCCAGAAGCGGTGCAAGCGATTGCGGATTAAGGGAAACGCAACCCATTCTGGTCAAGCACGAATCTTCCAGATATTCGATCGCGGAACGAAGAAACACCCTGGCGATGTCGCATTATGGATGTCCTATCTCGAATGCGCCCGCGAAGCAAAGGCTACCAAGAAATTCAAGATGATTCTCACTGCGGCGATTCGATTACACCCTACCAAGTCCGAATTATGGCTCTACGCGGCACGAATATCATTACAATCAGAGGCGGATATGAATGGGGCGCGGAGTTATATGCAGAGAGGGACACGATTTTGCACACAGAGTAAGGATTTGTGGATCGAATATGCCAAGTTGGAGATGATATTTCTTGCGAAAATTGCGATGCGCCGGAAAATTCTTGGACTCGATGCGCCAGATGCGATGGAGATGGATTATCAGGAAGAGGAAGATGCGCCAGGCTTTGATATATCTGCGGACGTAATTGCCATCCCAGATTTCAAAACGAATGCCATCCGACCGAGCATGATTGAAGGTGTAAAGGTAGACTCAGAAGCCGCAAAAGATCCTATGACAACACCAGCCTTGAACGGCGCCATTCCCATGGCAATTTTCGACGCTGCCCGAAAACAACCGTTTTTCTGCCCCGCGGCTGCCGAGGATTTCTTCGATATGTTTGCGACTTTTACACAAGTTAAATGTTTACCCACGATATTACAGCACGTTCTTGACGCCATGGTGGAGCTTTACCCAGCAAATCCTTTCACTTGCAATTGCTATGTCCGACAAGCATTTGTGGGACTTGGCCACACATCTCCGGAATTCCCGGCTGCTCTTGGTATTGCCTTGGACAGACTGAAGGAATCGACGAATACGGTGAAAGATAAGAAGGAATTTACGAAGAAATCAAGTGTCTGGATTCAATCAATACTTGCGGTGGAAGATCTGGATCCTGGAATACAGGCGGTGTTAAATCACACTTTACGGAAACTGGAAGGTTGAGCGAGAAAAATCTACTACGAGCTATAATACCCATCCAGGAGCTAATTCCAGGTTCGATAAGACGGACAAAATCCGGCCCTTGGAAAGTGGCACCACTTGTGTGTCCATACAACCCGACAAGAAATCTCGGTCTGCGCAGGAGGCAGGTACATGCAGTAAACGTATCACGACAGAGGAGAAAATCCGCTGCCGATAACCGGAATGCGAGGGAGTTTGTATCACGGAATGGAAAAATGTGTATTGTCATACCCCGCCAGGTAGATATGTGGGGAGTCAAAATAATTCATGAATATATTTTCGAAGACTTCAACTATTTGAGTTCAGTGGGGATTTCACGTAACAATATGGGAGGTGTGTTTTTGAGATATTGGGTTCCATTTTCGGGGAGAGTCGAAATGATTATTTCCTTAACTCGAAGTTTGAGTGAGGTACTATTTTTTTATTTTTTACCTCTCAACCCTTGATTTCAGGGTAAGTCTCCTCAGCTGCTTACTCCTTTTCTCTCTACCATATCCCGAATTCTTCTCTTCCTTTCTCTTTTGCTTTCTCATTTTTATATGTTTTTTTGAGATTTAAGAATCCCTCCTTCATACGTTCACAAAGCGTTTTGGTCCCAGTGGTATTAGTACTCACCCCGAGAAGGGTCCAGGGACTGGGATCTACAACCTTTTGTGAAGAAAGCGTTTTATTCCTAGTAATCTCACAACGCGTACTCACAATCACTTTCTCGTTGTATTCTTCCCTGGGAGTTGGAGTTGGAGTTGAAGTTGAAGTCTTTGAGGGGGTTTGTGCGTTAGATTGCGAGGTAGAGTTTGAGGTCGATGAGGTGCGTGGGTTTAAAGTTGATGAGACACGTGGGTTTAAGGTTGATGAGGTGCGTGAGTTTGAGCTTTGTGAGGAGGAAGTTGAGGGGAGACTGGTTCTACATGCTACGTGGAGATCGTGCGAGAGGAGTACTTCTTCTAGGGTTGGACCTTTGATGGGGAGGTTGGGGAGGTTGGTCGTATCGAGGTGTTCTGTGAATTTTGGGGGGTGGGGTGTCATGATTTTTTGTGTGTTTGTGGATAAATTGGGGCTGGAGGTTCGTTGTATGGATGGAGAGGAGAAGTGAGAAAGTGGAGGGAATGAAAATATGGGGTTTGGAATTTTTATTTTGAGAGTATTATATTTTGTTTCCGGGGTTTCACTTTTGGGTGGTGAGGTGGTGAGATTTTTGTTGTTTTTGGTTACAGGTTTTTGAACAGTGGTGTTGTGCTGTAGGTGTTTGGGATTCTTTGTTTTGTGTTTAGTGTAGGTGTTGGACGATACGTAACTTACTCTAAAAGCTAAAGCTACAAAGTCACAGTGAGAAAATTAAGGATAACCACTATCAAATGATAAAAGGCTACTTTCTATACTTTACTATCTCCCCTCTCCCCCTTTCTACTCCTACCTTTCTACTCTTCCTCTTCTTCCCACTACCTCCCCCTCTCCCCTCCCCCTTCCTCCTCCTCCTCCTCTTCCACCCCCTAAAAAAATCCCTAACATCATCCCTCAACCTCACATTCTTCGATCTCGCACGATTGTCCCAACTCGTCAATCCCTCCTTACCTAATTACGTCGTGAAAGGATTCGTGAAAGGATGTCTTATACCTCTGTTGGCCTGGGGGCGGATAATGAAAGGAATTGGAGCTCTTGTATAGAGTGTAGAGACACATTCTAGTATATTCTGTCTGTTTAAAGCTTGAACTGAATGAGTACTACAAGCCATTTAGACTGCATACATATCTGATGGAGGGGGTCCTTCCACATAAATTATCACGTAACCTATACCTTAATCTTATGAACCAAGAAAAGTCAGAAAAGCCAGTTGTGATAAAAACCTTTGATTTAAAAATCTACTTCAGACTCAATTTATCTAATCTCCTCTCCACTCAAGCCCAATGCCAATGGCAGGCCTCTCTTCCTGATACTAAAGTACTCATCTTCCCAGTCCTCCACCAATATTTCCTGAAAAGTTGCTTTGCCACGTCCCTGAGCGACTTTTTTTCGGCTTTTGTCTTGTAACCCACATTGACCCCTCTAAGGCGTTTATGGTGCCCGGTTTTATTTCTGTGGCGCTGTGGGGGATTACATGGGTTCAAGGGGTCGCTGATTTCATACTCAATTTCGAAGTTGGTAGTGAAGTTATTGAAGGGGGTGGTGTGATGGTGGGATTTTCGTGAGGTCTCGGATCCGGATCCTTGTGATGAGGTGGGTGATGTTTCTGGAGAGTTTGACGACGATGGAAATGTTATGTTTGTGTGGAAGATATCATCAAATGTTGGACCATGATAGCTGGGGTTATCGGCTGGGATGTGTTCTGTGTATTTGCCAGTTTGTAGACGCATTGTGTTTTCGCTTTCTTCGGGTTCCGTTTTCTTGAAAAAGTCGGGTTTTTGCAAGGTGGATTGGAAGGGTAATTTCGGAGGGAAAGAGGGTTATTTAAGGGCGATTTGAGGTTTTCTTGAAGATTCGGTGGGGTTCTGTGTTGGTATTGAAGCTGTCAAAGCATCAAAGTGTACATCATACTCAACCAAAAGTCTCGAAAATCAATAACGTTTAGTCAGTAAAATCATGCCTGGCTCATAACTGCTCATGAAGGTTAGTGCCTACCACGTGAACTCCTCGATTCCCAAAATGTGAAAGCTCGACTGGAAGAGTGGAAAGATATGTCTTTTCCCATTCACTCTTCACTTGTTCCAATCCAATAAGGCTCTTTTGGGGACATAGTTTGAAGTGATCTGCCAAGTGATCGGTTGAACCACTAGCGATCCATACACCCAGTGCCATTATCAATTTTCAATCTCATGGAAATAAGGTCCCACTAGAATCCGTAGACGCTGAAACTCTACCTCCTGTGAACACAATGTCTTTGTGGTTTCATTCACCACCTGAAGCTGGCCCATTGTAAAAACATGAATCACATCTAACAAAGACATATCACTCATTAGCTCCTTGTTTCTCATGTCAATCAATCTTGGAACAACTGAAAGTCCATTATCAACGCACACCATAAAAAGCGATAGACCAAACCCAGTTGGATATTTCCAGTCTTTCCATACCTTCTCGAATCTTTAGCAAGACCTTGTCTCAAATCTTGTACTCACAGTCACCTTCTAAAACAACCCGTAACTTTTACGAAACGATGGCTCAACCAAGCAAGAACACATACCCAAGATATACAATGGCGTGTATCAAGGGAGACGCGGATAACACCGAATCAAAAACTGGAGCAGATTTAACACCTCAAGAACAAGAAGCCGAAGTCTACTACGAGAGGGAACGGAATGAAAGCGCAAAGCGGGAACTGGAAACCCCAACCCCAATTCAGGAACGAATTAAATCCATTTTTACGACTCCGTTTGCTGTTTTGAAGTGGGAGAAGGAGAAGGAGAAGGGAAGTGGTCATACTGTTTGATAGCGTGCGAGCTGAGTCTATGAGTCGGTTACATATGGTTCGCGATGAACATCAAACTTCAAAGTTCAGTGTGATTCCCCCACCTCCCCCCCCCTCCCCAACACTTGAAGGGAATTCGGAGTAATTACCCGAAGTACTCGAAACAAGTGAAAATACTTTTCTAATTTCTCAGACAGTCTAGTCCAATTATTCCTTACTATTCTAAATATCAAAAATTATTTCCTTCCACTTTTAATGACCACCATGAGTGTGTTTCAAACAATAACAAGCGGAAAATAATAAACAATTCTTCATTCAGCAACCAATGCGCCTGAACATCGTGAACAGAAGTGTTTACATGATATTACCTGAAGGTAAACAAATTATTGAACTACTCAAACGAAGATGTGGCGTAAACTGTGGCGTCTGGAAAGATGAAAGAGTTGATTTAAACAAAATTACCAGAAAGATAAACAGGCATGAGTAAAAATGCATAAAGATGTCCCCATATTCCACCTCGTTTCCCATTTCCAATTTCATCGTTATCCGTGACATAACTTGGGTTACTATCCTACACTAAATCACAACCACCCACTCAACTACATCACTTCATACCCCATAGCCACCATGAACTCCTTCTCCGCAATTGGGAAGGTGGTCACTAAGTTTAAGAAGATAGCCAAGAAGGCCAAAAGCAAAGTAGAGGATGTAAAGGCTCAAGCTGGGGGGAAACACAGAGCGCTTTGCCCCAACTGCGGTCCAGTCTGGGTTCAGATGTGCTCTTGTGAGACCTGTGGTGAGTGGACCGTCGTGTGGAACCTTGGTGATCGCATACCATATTCCCCTTTCCACAATACCCTGACAAATGCCCAAGAAGATGAAGATTGGGTAGTGGTTAACAAAAGGGATGCGCAGAATGGGAATGCGCAGAAAAAGAATGCTGAGCAAAAGTAAGACTTCTTTCAATGCAGAGAGGCCATTGTGAGTACAACTCCCCCCTGAAACACCAATATAGAATAATTCTCTACAATTGAAATCCTGTCTCTTAATAAGTGATAACATGAAATGCGGCAATGAAAGAGTTTGTGAAGACAAATGAGATGAACACCTACGAATTACCATAATAGTAAATACCTATCTACCTTTGGTAATAGTGGAAAAGGATAATCCTTTACAACAAGCTCGAAGTATTGCAAATGAGCTCCCGATGTAATCCAAGTGGTTTGAAGAGCTCCCATTTTTAGGAAGGTACTGCACTAGTAAGAAACCTAGGCGTTACTCTGATAACGCTCTCCATCTTAGTAGATAGTACTCAGTTGCTTATACAATCCAAGGATATAAAAAATAAATTTATAACCTCTTTGTATAATATAAGAGTAGTATATTAAGCATTTAGTAAGTAAAACATACGTTAATAATTACTTAATTATTTTTAGTAGAGGAAGAGCCTTAGAAATTTTTATCTATAAGTACTTTTAGTACTTACTTACTTAGAGGTTAACTCACCTGAAAAGTGAGGGTACTTCAAGACCGTGGCCTCGTCGAGAAAGCCGATGCAGTACTGATTACTGCCGGTAGTGATGATGTGATTGACACTGTTGGGTAAATATCTGACATTACTAAACGGCGACGAGGAGGAAATGAGGTTAAAGACAAGGTCAGCTGGATTAAGTCCTAGTGAGTTCTAGTTCTGATGGGGTCCAGGGTAAAGAAAGCATCATTAAATTCCAGTGGTAAACTACGTAGAGGGGCATGTTGGCGCACACATGTGACATAAAATAGTGACTACGTATAGTAAAGTACTACACCACTGAAAGAGGAACAGTATTCCTTCTTCAAATACCTTCTAGGCGCCTCGTCATTTCCATACCCCTGTTGCAACGTACAACAGTGCCACCCACGTTGCAGGGCCCGTTCAATTCGATCGTGTCTCACAAAAACTAAGAGATCACCTATCTTTCCATCGTTCCCCCGTTCCCCGCTTCTTAAGCTACTTCAGATCCAGACATGTTCCATACAATGGCCACACCAACCGCAATCCTTATCACAAACACTCCAATCCTGATCTTGCGTCAAGTCCATCATATGTCCGGTATTCGGATTGATTCTAGCCCCCCCTGAGAATCCTCCTGTGGCTCTTGCTCCAGATGTGCCCCTCTTTTTCGCTTTTGACGAAGACTTGTCAGGTTTGACCAAAGGTGGAGAGTGAAGGTATGGATTTTCGCTTGAGGACCTGGAGGGGAACGGATTGGCCCCGGAGAAAGCAACAAACTATATTATGTCTGTTAGAGATTTGCCAAAGGAGGATAATTAGATAATAGCTTACACCAGCATCAGCGTCACTATCTTGCATAGACAGTCTCTCCAAAAGCCCCTCCAAGTTGATTGGTGGTTGTACTGGCTGGTGTTTTGCTCGTTGGTGACTTGATAGTGCAATTGAAGTTTTGAAACGTCTTCCACAACAAATATGAGTGGTTGATATAGGTGCCGGGGGTTGCTCTGGTAACTCATTAAGTCCGGTTTGGTGCTTTGGCGAGTCGCGCTGATGCTGTGACAGTGCAGATGTATTCTGAAAAGTTCTACCACAACATGTTTGGGCTTGAGAAGTGCTCATTTTGGAATCATCGATTCTCCGTAAGCTCCTCCGATCAAAGGTTTTTGTTCTGTAGAGGCCGCTCAGCTGGATCTAGAATTTGACTAGATACGTAGAGCGGGGGTAGCCATATGCATGAGAAAATCCGCCTCCGCCGATTTAACCGCAGGGTTGCGTTTCCCGTTTAGCTCAACATATGCGGTTAGCCTTAACTGCACAGTTACCTTGACCTGCAACAGACCCAATTTGCTCTCACGTACTGAGAAGGAAGAAGGCTAAGGTTCTTGTCAGCACCCAGCATTTGTCCTACCTACACTACTACCAGCGACCCGTAATCCTTAAAAGCGAGTCAAAATCGAAACCAGATATCGCCTTCCTGGGCTAGTGACATGTCCAGTAGCGCATAAGAAAAATGTGAGGCTCGTAGGTATATCATCTAAAAATCAACTGATAGCTTGAAGGATATGCTGGGAGCACTCGACTCGACTGCGCGCTTCGTCCAACTGGACCACCGATGAAAAAGGCAGTGATATACGAGTCTCAACCTTATCCCGTTGGCGGTTCTATACACAGCGAACGGAATCATACAGGTACAGGTCTCACAACAGGTTTGCCACGTGGCGAATGTTTTTTCGTCTAGCCGACGGAAGCTGACACTCTCCCCTTGCTGGGAGTCGTTACACAAGAGGCTTTTGGTTGGGTTGAGGTGGATTGTGACATCTCATGCTCCAATCAGGCAAAGGCAATGGTCGACCATCGACAGCGAGGATTGCAACCGGGCTTCAATAAGAGTTGCAGAGAACTGTCTCAGATCATGTGGCTTCCATCATGAGGACAGGAAGACCTGACTGCGAAAGTGTGCCTGCCAGCGTAACAGCGCCTTGATTATCTTCAACCCCCCTGTGACGATTCTCAAACTAACTAACTAAGGTAACTGAGTATCGCTGGGGTTTGTTGCTTGCAAAGAGGTTCAATCGCGGACTGGGTGTTTACTCGGAGGTAAACTCGTCACTTAACTACAAAGCTGTCAAGGTAGTGATAACAATGTAATATTGAGTTGAGCACGAAGCTCCTATCTAATGGCAGACGTGCCAGTCTTATATAGAACCTTCGTCCTCGCGATGCTAGCCTGCTAGCCCAGTCGCCCCGTCGCTGCTAGACTGGTAGACCGGTCGCGCCGTCTAGCAATCCTTGTCCATGTCACGTGATTTATAACTAATGAAATCCTTGGATCGCTTAGCTAGCCTAACCGATCCCCAAATACTATAAGAGTATATGATAGTGCTTAACCTGTCAGGACGCCGCCTGGTCTTCACTGGTCACGTGTGCACGTGATTCGTGACACCCCCGGCCCTTTGAAAGCTATTGTCTTTAAATGTATCTTCGTCTTTTGCTTATAAAAGCCGAGAGTAATATAGGCGACAGTAATAAAGAATTCTCTCCTCTACTATAAAGGTTATTCTAGTTTCTTAGAGGTTACTACTTATAGCCTACTTAGTAGAGTTAATTCTATTAAATATATATTAGAATCTTCTATACAACGAAAAGACAGATTCTTGGATAGGAAATTATTAAGTATTACTTACTTTTATACTATAAAAAGCTATTATTATAGATTATATCGACTAGAAATGTGATATAACATTAGTAAAGAAGATCGAGTTTTAACTAGAATAGAGCTATCTTTATACTTTTTTTTATAAGAACTCTTAGATAGAGCTATAGTCTCCTAACTATATAGTATATATCAGTGTTAATTAGTTTATCCTTGCAATTCTTAGTTATAAACTATGGGTAACTATTTAAAATAAAGATTTATAATATATAATATTTTAAAAAATATATTATATTAGAAAGATAAGTAAAGATTTTAAATATCTCTAAAATAGTAACTTACTACTCAATAAAAATGGCTTTAAATGAAATCGCTTTATATAATCTAAAGTTTATAATCTATATTTTCTAATAGTATATAGAACATACGTTAAATTAGCTACTTAATTAATCTAGGTAGAGAGAGAAAGAGCCTTAGAACTTACATACAGGGCTTCGAGGTAGGTCGAGCACCTGTTTCCTTGACTAGAACGCTAATATCACATGATTCCACCTGACACCTCCTGAAAGAGAGTGCGTGCTAGTCCATCTTCATAATAGGTAAGCTCTTTGTTTAAAGTATATAAATGAACAATTAAACCCCCCCTTTGACTAGCAAAATATGGATACATATAACAATGTCGGTTTCCAGCAGGACAGTCGAGAATCCAAGAACACAAGTATCCCTGCATCCTTCGTTTTATCTCCCCTCTCCTTTCTTTTCCAGTGCCGGGCTTCCTGAAAGAACTATTTCCTGAAATAATTCCTTCGTCTAAGCTACGTATAAGAAACAGATATCATATACACTACCATGTCTTCTCGCTTCGGATGCGTCGTGAAGCCTGATTGGGATCTCAGAACTCTAGTCCAAGGCGCCAAAGAAAATTTAAGGTATCTAATTGAAGCGAGGGAGTCTGTCAGATGCCCAGTGTGTGAAACCCCTGCTTGGGTTGGCAGCGATAGGCAGTGTCCTGACTGCGGAGCGCATTGCACGACACTGAGCCCACCCTTAGTAAACCAAGATAGCCGCATACAAAGCTTCAAGCTCACATAGATCCACTCTGGCTTGTCAAAAGTTTTGTCTTAGTTAGGTGCGTAAATCAAGGGTTAAAAACAGAATGAGGGGTCGCTAAAAGCTAAAACTCCATACCTAAAAATACCCTAGGGATAGTTTGAACCACAATAACGCTCATACACAAAAATCTTGTTTTGATCCATAGGAGATCATGATACAATACGGTTATTGGCGCTAAAGGCGCGTATAAAAGACGTGAGACAATTTGGTGACAAGTCTTGTCAACATTTTGCGCTGAGACAATGAAAACCCCTCTCCTCCAGCTTGCTTTGCCGTAATGTCTCGTGCTTTGTGAAAGCTCTTTGTCCTTTGAAAAACAGTTGAAACATCATTGCATCTCGAACAATGTCAAGGTTCGTGTACTAGAGACTTCGAAAGCTTCCATTTTTAATGACAGCACTTCTTAACCCTTCCAATATCTTCAAAATTTGCAAAAACTTATCCCGCACTCACTATCTGTCCATCCGTCAACTGACATAAATCGGCAATGACCAACACAAAAATCACCACTTCCGACACTCCAGCAGTTTCAACAAAAATCTGGAAATTGGCTCACCAAACCCTTCAAAAGTGTGTAAACCACCCAGAAGCTGTCGAGAAAGTCGATATTCTATCCTTATACCTCGACGATGCCAAAGAAATTCTAACTCAAGCTTTTAAAGCTGGAGAAATCGACGAGGAAACTTTGAACTGCATGATTCAGTCTGAGTCCGAATGGGTGGCAGTGCGATGGGATACTATCTTGGTGAGAGCAGAAATTCGGGAGCTTGTGGAGAGAATTGAGGTGTTGGAGAGATTGGAGGATTCCGAGGGAAGTGAGGGTGGTAAGGAGAAGTAAAACTTGGATATTCCTGCCTGAAACTTTTGGAACAAGATCAAACAAAGATGAAGAAATACAAATGAACACTACTTGCGCCTCTTTCCCTCTTTTACATGAACCAGTGTCGTGAAAATGAATTTCCAAATTATCCAGTCCAACACGATGAATTCCAATATGTGTCAACCTAACCCATGCATCCCTTCTTACATTAAAAGACTAGAAAGTAAAGAAAACTCCCTTGGAGGGAACAAAATGATCTTGGAAATCATCTTCTGTTATTGCAAATACAGAAAGAAATAGTGAGGCTCGGGTGTAGCTGGGATATTCATTTGTGCTGACAAGTTGAACTTGGGAAAAGGGTGAAAGAAGCTATTAGAGCTTTGTTCTTGTTTCATTTAGGTAATAATTACCTTACTTAGTAATAGGCTTTTAGTTTAAACCTTAGTCTGCTATCGCTTAGTTCTAGAAGATTCGGTCACGTGAACTAGAATATTCTAGTATCTCTATTGATTTATAAGCTCTTCTATTATATTTGTAATCTATAGAACCTCCTAGAATCTCTCTAAGGAGTATATATAGACCTTTACTGTCCTTATAGTTAGAAACTAAGTCAATTAAAATAAAAAAATTCATAAGTCAAATTCTTACTATTTTGATTCCCGGTGTACTTAACAGTCATCTGACCATCCTACTTCTACTGCCTCATATACACTCTGTATATAACCGATACCTCTTACAGGTTATGAGCCCGGGTTTAGCTCTTTTTTGGTCCTGGAATCACCTCTTTTGTTGGTCTATCCCTTTTTAGGCGAGATCACGTGTTCGAACAGTCGAACTTCTTTGACTTTTGACTTCCGGTTTCCCGGCCGTTATTCGGTATACCCCCTCTACCCCCTCTGTTACTTACGTGAAGTCTTTATATAGAGACCTGCGACCTGCGTCCCTGAGACAGGAGCTCTAGCGA